>APFE031679871.1:9048-46592 GCA_000404065.3 Pinus taeda | reverse complement strand
TAATGTTTTTTGAATCCATATGTCATGAGTGCATTGGGCACTGCTGCAACATCAATCCCGAGCAAATTATATAATCGTCTCTCCACCTAGCCCTCTAGACTTTACACTCCGATTTTCGTTTATTTTCATGCATATCGATCTTCATGAAAGGTTATATAACTATTATTTGTTATTTACTTTTTTAAATAACAAACAGATGGAATGAATGAAAATTATATCAAACTTAATTAGGTTAATTCTTACACAATTTTACATATGAAATTTTTGTAGTTCTAGCCATTAAATTAAGGGTCTTTTATGTACGATACTTTTGGAAAAAAATATGCCAAAGAGAATTTGCAACGGCCTGTCTTGAAAGTAGGTCTTTATTGTTTTTAAATGTGGAGAAAGAGAGCTATGAGTTATTTAATAAAATATAAAATTAATTTTTTACATCTAATAACTTAATATATATATAATTTAATAATTTATGGAAAAATATAATCGATAATAATATTGTTAATACATTATAAATTGATAAAATTTTATTTAATAATTACAAAAATATTTAATAATTATTAAATATTATATTTTAATCTTAAAATAATAGGGATAAAAAAATCAATTAAATGCAAGTGAAGTACTTGTAATAGCTAACCCTACTCAAAAATAGAGAGTGATTCAAACTATGGGGATTATATATCTTATATAAGATATGGAGTAAATTAAAAGGGGAATGTATTGAAGTATACAATCTATGAAATATTTTTCAAATAAGTAATGATTTTAATTAACATGGAGGTTATCCAGGTAATATATAGTAAGGATGTTTTGAAGTGATCAAGATTAGGTCACTATATTATTTCTTATTTATTTTGATGTCTTTACAGTGGAAAATTTGGATGAATCAATTTATAAGGTCGTTTTCACAAGTGGATCCTAGTTTGAAGAATTGGGATTTGAAAACATATGGAAGTAGTTTGAGGCATTAAATGATATTTTTTTTTGTCTAAAATCTCTCTCTTGCACCATATGTCCTTTCTTTTTCTACACATAGATACCTTATAGCTTTTCAAGAGAGACGTCCAATGGAGACCATATGCAAAAGTTATGCCACGCAGAAGTTTAGCTTCATGTTTTGTCCACTTTGATTCAAGATGATTTTGTTTCAAACCATTTCTTAATGGGAAAGGGGATAGCCACATGTAAAGTACAAATAAGAATCTAGAATGGTCGAGTTGTAACTCATGTTGAGAGTTAAATTGGTTAAACAAAAACCCTAGTTGGCTATCTTAATCTGTCATAATAGAGCCACTAGGAGGAAAAGGAGTTCCATTCTATTTTCTTACAGATTTCCTATCGCAGAGAAGAGTAGATGAGTGTGAGTTGGGATAGGGTGTAATAGATGGCTTTTACATTTTGTAGCATCCAACTAGCCATATGATCTCGGTGGATACTGGTAGCCACCCGCCAATTCCACTTGGACCCCCACCACTGCTTGTTTCAACTTTTCAGTTTCCTTAATTGTAGCACAATTTACTATTTTTAGCAGTTTTTTGAGTCCTAAAATTCGAGAGCCATTTTGAGACCCTAAACAACATTTTATTGGGAAATCTACCGGCAACAATTTTTTGTCTAAAATCTTATTTTCTATCATAGTCCTTGGAGAGATCTTTCCAACGGGTTATCATGGGCGTTAAATGGATATAATATGACCAAGTTGCAATGCTGGGAATTTGGTTGTCCAACTCACTGCAACGTGGCCCTTAAATTCTTTGTGTTACATCTCCTCAGATTAGGGTTTTGGTTGTTTAGGTTTTGCTCTTATTGTTCAATAATAAAAAAGCCCTTGAGCCTCATTGTAACACAGTTGAAAGGCATGTAGCAGCCACATCTCTTCTCAAAGATAAGCTACCATCGCCTTAGTTGGTTTATTTCCATTTATGTTTGTAAGCATATTTCAGTATTTTACATTAATGAAATTAAGTATTATTTCCGCTACATTTATCGCTATATTTGTTGCGTTCCTTTTTAAATCTGGATCACCATAGGCCTCAAGAATCTCCATAAAAAGTTCCTTCTCCTTTGTATTCACATTATTTTCATGCTAGACTAAAAGGAGTAGTGTAACATCACCTTCCACCTAGAATTTCTTCCAAAAGGGTTTCTCAAAGCATGTATTTGTGTTCATTGTGGTTTTTGAGTGATTGTATTTAACTTTTTTCTATTTCCTATATATTATCTATTGGATGCATAAGCAACAAAAAAATAATAACAAATTTGGAATCTAAAAGGAATTAACCCTTCATATTATAGATAATAGTTTATTTTTATAGATTTGTTGGGACAAACAATTTATTCGAAGAAGTTTGATTGGTATTAAAGTAGGTTTATTTCGGTATTTTTTGGAAAGTTTCTAGGGATTAGACGTAAAAGGTCATAAAACCCTAGCTATGGCTAATGAATTGATTTGTAATAACTCTATAGATCTAACATAGGGGAGGTTTCCATGGCTAGAAACAAAAATTATATATATCTATATATATATATATATATATATATATATATATATATATATATATCGTAATGTGAACCTCCTTAAGATGGCCCTAACTAGTAAGCTTAGGATGACTCGAGAAAATGGGTTTTCCATCTTGGACATTATATCAAGAGAGAAAACTAAGGGATTAGGAAGAACAAATTGTGTCTCAGCAACATCAACCATTCACACTCTCTCTTCAAGATGGAAGTGGTGGTGGATATTAAGTTGTATCAATGTGACATCCATGTTTTGTAACTAAACCATTTTTTGTAGTAGTTAGAGTCTTATTTTAGTGTTAACCATATAAAGGAGCAAATAAAACTTTCATTTTCCCAAAATGCTCCAAAAAGTGGCTTCTCTAAGACTTGAATGATAAGGAGTTTGAAAAGGATTATGAGTTAGATCCAATATTCCTACTAAGTCCTAACACAATCTCACTAAAAAAGACTTATAAAACTAATCATGAACAACTATACAAAAGACATCCTAGGAAAGCCCTCGATTCTAAATGCTATAATCTTAGTTTTCTTTAATATTTTTTTTAATTACCTATTTTCATAAAAGTTTTAAATTTTTAAATACAAATTTTAAAAATTTTAATATTTTATATTTATGTGATAATATTTATTTTAATAATATTATATATGTCTGAAGTTAAAGAATATCCTATTTACTAATTATATATATATTTATAATGCACCTTGCTTTAAATTTTTATAATATCAGTTTTAATTATTATAGACATTTATTCTATAAAATATAGCAATATTTTTATAAATCCATATATTAATAATTCAATATGATGGTCAAGCTTAAAAACAATTGCTAAAATCGAACCTTTAATTGACTTTTTCTGCATTTTATATTGATACTTAATAAAGATAATATGCATCAATATTTAAAAACAATTGCTAAAATCGAACCTTTAATTGACTTTTGCTGCATTTTATATTGATACTTAATAAAGATAATATGCATCAATATTTTAAAGAAAATAGCCAATAGATGACTGAAACTTGTTTTCCACTTGTAAGAGTTTTCGTTCGAATGCTGTGTCCGGTTCTGCTTTTCTCGTTTTGTATTTAACTTTAGATGTTGGAATTGAAGACATCTCAGGGGACACAAAGAACGAGAATCGTGTTCCGTTTATCAAATATATCAACATATAGTCCCTGAGTCCAATACAGTAACGATATTTTCTAAATTTCGTCGAAGAATGGACCCTTCGACCATGTTGATGGATATCCGTTTACCGTATAGGAGTAGAGTTGTGTGGTGTATTGCAGGTGGTCAAAGGGTTTACTCTATATTATATTCAGATAGACAGAAGAATAGGAGCCTTGTATTTGATTCGATCAAATCAGTAACGATTAACAGTTCAGGAATAAATCTGTTATTTTTGACAAATATATTGTACTGGAAGAGAATGGCCAGAAAAACAAGTTCTCTATACGGTGGACGGTGGAGACAGAGATGTCTAGCAATTCACAACTTCACGAAATATAAATTAATAAATGTATACAACATCAATTTTATATGAGCCATTCAGGAATAGATCTGTTATTTTTTTTGTATATTATATACAGATAGACAAAAGAATACGAGCCTCGTATTTGATTCGATTGAATGAGTAAAGATTGGCCGTTTCAGGAATAGATTTATTATTTTGTTGAGATATATTGGATTGGAAGAGAATCCCCGAAAAACAAGAGCACGATGCCGTCCACGGTGGAGACAGATCTGCGTTGCAATTCACAACTTCTCGAAATGTTTGGTAATAAATCACTACACCATCAATTTTATATTCCCAGATGTCCACCGCCCTATAAAATAAAATAAGAATAAAAGTAGGCCACACATTTATTAACAGCAGTTTCGGACCCTAGAAAGACTCAACCTCATATTTTCCTGCCCCCGTTCCCATCCTCTCGGAAGGGTTTTCTCGTCCGCTTCTCTCTGCTTTGTCTGTAAGTGCGCTCTCTTTCTCTTCCTTGGAAACCCTGAGCCTTCGGTCTAAACGAAATGAAGTCCCGTCTTTCAGTCTGCCTGAGATTTTGCGTAGGAGATGATATGGCTGCTGCGCTGACTTCCTCTCATCTCTCTCTGCAGGTCGAAAGAACCACCAGTCAGAATTTCATCCTGGGCATGACAGCTAAGGGCCTTAACAGGACTAAAGTTGTCTTAACCTAACTGCCACATTGTATGTACGTGTCACTGGACTGGTATTAGATCAAGTAAAAACACAAGATGGGCCGGGGTAAGATTGAGATAAAGCGGATCGAGAATAGCGCAAATCGGCAAGTGACTTTCTCCAAACGTCGAAACGGATTGTTGAAGAAGGCATACGAACTGTCTGTGCTTTGCGATGCGGAAGTGGCCCTCATCATCTTCTCGAGCCGTGGAAAACTGTATGAGTTCGCCAGTAAGAGGTATGCCGCTTCCAAATTCCGTCTTACCTTTCCTGCACAAATTGAAATGCTATAGTATATAAACTGTTTAGACATATTGGTAATACCGCGCTTAAATAATAAGTAACTTATAGTAGCTTAATATACCTTTACTACTTGTCGTAACCCTCGTTTTATTGGATTTCAATAAGTCCAGAGCCAAGATCTTCGCACCCCTCATATGAAAAAACCAACACTCTAGAATGATATCACGGCCCAGCTCTGCTTTACTTGTCGGGCATACTCAACAAAGTCACCAAAAATCTGGGAGACTACAGGATCGAACTTCCCCTACATCCACCCTGACCTCTTTATCTTATACTATGATACCATATCGGTGCTAAATTTCTCCATGTTCAATTTTCATCTTAAAGTAGAAATACCATTTTTCTGATTTGTCCAAATTAACTTGTCCAAATGTTTTAGAAACTATATAAAACTCGTAAAATATTAAATGGTATAATTGAAGTTCATACACTTTAGAAACTATATAAAAGTCACAAAATATTAAATGGTATAATTGACATTTTAAATATTAATAAACTGAACAAAGTTCATACACTTCAAAAAGATATAGTTCCTCAAAAAAAAATAGAAACAAAATTTATTTTCTAAATATTCATCTGAAAAAATTGACCAATCCAACATGCGCTGACCATGGATTTTCCCTCTGAACCGCAGCGCCTTTGATCAGTTTTAATAAAACTGGACAATCATGATCTTTGACACTCTCTTTGGTCAAAGCAAACGAACTCCTTTTTCTTTTTGAGAAGCCCTATGTTGATTGAAAATAGCAATAGTTATCCCGCAATTCGCCTCCTACAAGCACTGTTCATTCATATATATAACTTGGCCTAGAATACGGGAGGTCTCATTTTAAGTCCTGGAAGGGCAGGTGTCGCGGACGCCTGGGAAGTTTGTCGACAACTGAAAAAAGTAATACCTTACTGATGCTCTCTTAACCGAAGAACTTTTTGATGATCTCGGAGAATGGAAGCATAATACCTTACTGATGCTCTCTTAACCGAAGAACTTTTTGATGATCTCGGAGAATGGAAGCAATATTTGTTGCATGTTTAATGGAATGAATCCGCAGTTTTGTATCGTGCAACTTCTGAAGTGTTTAGCCACAAATCCACTTTCATTTTTATTTCAATTTCTTCCAGAGTGTTAGCGTTTTACTTGAGAATGAGGTCGTTGTGATTATGTTTTTATTAAAATTTATTTATTTAAGAAAGTATGTCTATGGGAGCAGTTGATTGCCTTCTTTATGGTAGGAAAAGTTCAAATCATATATATATATATATAATTCAATAGAAAAATAAAAGACTCAAAAACTTATTTCCAAAGACGAAAGTAAGGTTCCCTTGATAGTAAGTTTCCCTTCATAACGTGTCACATTTTTACTAACTCATTTTTGTATTTATTTTTTTTATTCTACCATGGTTATACAATATTGATATTCTATTTACAAATACAATTATTATATTAGTAAATATAAGCAGATTTGTTTTATATGCTCATTGGGATACAAAAGTTGGAAAATGTCACATATCAATTATATTTACTATTGCGGTTGTGTTAGTTAATGACTTATTTGTGTGCGCGGGATTTGTTGACATAGTTGAAAAAGGTTGATAAGTTTGATCATAGTTGATGAAGTTAACCAAAATTGAATATAGTTGAACGAGTGAGTTTGTCCATAATCAATTATTAATATAACAAATAAATATTCAATCTATTTAAAAATATTACATTAATGTTGACATTATTATCCCATGTTAAACATATTTGGCTATTCTAATCATAATTAAGCATAAACTGCCAACATTTAAAAATATAAATATATTAATTATTATGTTATTATTTATTAATCACATTTTACAAACTTTTTTATATTATTATTTTCATAACATATTTCTACAATATTAATATTGTATTTATTTCTACAATAATAATGTTGTATTTATTAAAATTGGGATACAACATCGAGATTCCATTCACTATTAAATATCTATTACTTTACATAATTATATATTAAATATAGGATTTTATTATTTTTCTTAAATATTTAAACTCTATTAATTTATTATCTTATTTAATTATCTTATTTAATTGAATTAAGGTTTCTCTGTTCCATGTGGGTAGTACTCGCTAATGATTGAATTAATCTCAAGTAAAGGACTCCCACCATACATGTTATTTCGTTGTTCGCTATCTCCTTTTACTTATGCATTAATAACTATTTTAAATTTTTATCTAGAATGTAGATAGCACATAACCAAAAGTGGGATGGAAAGTAAAATAACTACAAAAGAATTTTATGTATATTGTGATTTTTGCACATGACATGGTATTGTGTCCATGGTGGATTATATATATGTAATAAATGCTAATTCATCCATGAATTCGATTGAATGAAATAAAAGGAAAGCATAGGGACTCCCAAAATACATTTTTTTCATTGTTCGCTATCTACCTGTTCATTAATAACTATTCTAATATTTTATGTGGAAAGTTGATAGCACATAGCTAAAAGTGAAGTAAAATAACTACAAACCATTTTATACAAAATGTGATTTTTGCAGAGAACTTGGTATTGCTATTTATATGTAGTATGTTATTTATGTATACTATGTTATTCGTATTCTGTATTTTTTTATGGATTAAGGTACGATATATTTTTGTAAGTTTGTTTTTATAGTAATAGAAATGGTCAAAATTGTATATTAATTATATTTGGGTTGTGGGGGCACAAGCTCCCGGGGCACCTTATCTTGTCATTTCGTCGTGTCTCATCATTCGCGTTGGACCGAAGCGTTTGGCGTTTTCTTCGGAGCCCTTTGTTCGCTAACCTATCGCGCCCATGATTGTATATTAATTATATTTTTATTAATTTTTATATGTAACTTCTAATGTTATTGTATAGTTGCATTTGTTTGTAACTAACTTATTTATAGTCAAACATTGTAGGAAAGTTACATTCGCATTTTATACCAATAGCTTTTTTAATAATTAAATAACATTTTAATAATTTATTGAATTATTTTTTTTTAAATATTTGTTTTACACATTAAATGTTATTTAAAATTAAAAATATTTACTTATATTATATAACAAAATATTTTTCAGTCTGAAGTTTGAAATATATTGTTTTTCAATTCCCAATTAAATTTTTATAATTAACTAAGTAGTTAGGACATTCCAAAATATAATAAAAGTATGAATTTACAATACAATACACTTAGTTACTAATCACGTTACAAGATATATGTTTCTTTACTTTAATGTCGTATTTAATGTATTGCAGATGAAAGTCATCCCAAAAAAACCAACTACAAAGTTAATTTCTTACTTCGTTGAGGGTTCCCTAATCATACATTACAAATTATATATATTTAATGGACCTATAACAAAATTAGGTTGAAGGTTACAATAATAGGTATAAAGTTCAAAAGATAATTATTGAGGTATTTGATATATATTGTAAATTCTATATATCTAATGAGGATAGAGCATAGTCATATTAAAAATGGGGAATTTAAGTAAAACAAACATAATTAAAATTTTATAAGTAATTAAAATAATTTATTAAAAAGAATATAAATGTATTAAATCAATTAGACAACATAAAAACGACTTAATAAAATAAGATGTATAATAAAAGAAAATGTAGTTACAAAAAATTGAGATGGATCATATAATAAGATATAGAGTATATAGAATTGCAATTATTCCCTTTTAGTTATATAAAATGTTCCAGGAAAAATGATTAAAAATAGTTATATGAAAATAATTTTTTTTTTTAATATTAGATTGTCTAAAACGTTATTTAATTTTATGTTTTTTGTAAAAATAAAATAAACTTAAATGAATTTAATAATTAAAAAATCGTAATATATATATATATATATATATATATATATAAATTATATATATATAGTTTCAATGGTAATTCTTATAATTCATCTGTATGGTTGGTTACGAACTTATTTAGTATCATTGAGTATATTTTTCTCTTCAATATTTTGATATCAAAGAGATTTTAGGAGAAAGTTAAAAAGTTTATGAAGAAGTGATGGCTTATGAGTACATAAATAAATTAACAAATAAGTTAATTGTGCAAGTTGTATAGTCTAAGTCATTATCATTATCATAAGGTGTTGGTCATGATGAGGTGTTTAGGAATTTATTTTAATTTTAGATTTTAGGATATTTTGGAAAAATTGATTTCACTCTTATATATTGAACTTTAAAAATTGTTACATTCATTATTGTTCATTAAATTTCAAAATTTCAAAATCTAAGTTCAACTTTTGTGCAATGGGTTTCCAATAAGAATCAAGACATGGGCATCAATGATGTGATCGAACACATAGAAGATGTAAATTGATCAGACATAACAGTAAGCATTGTGTACTGCAATGGAGATACTCTTGTATTTCATATGAGTTGCCATTCTCAACGCTCAATTTATTTAGTTTCATAAGGGTGTTTTTGTTGGTTTGAATTGACACTTGGTTTATATTTTGTTACTTGTCACTCCACTATAATATAGTTATGGGGTTTCATTTTTAGTTGATCTGGTGACTTTGGTTGGGAATTGAAGTGATTTTCCATTATGAATTTGGTGGAGCACTGAATTGGGGTGCTTGAAGGTACTAAAGGTGTATACTGCCATTTTATAGGCTTTGAAAATTGGAGACTTGTAAAATTATTTGAGCATAAGTAAGAACCCAACTAATTAATAATTTCATAAACTTGCAACAATTGGAAAAGAAAATTGGAAGAGAGAATGAATGATATATATTCAATACATAAAGCAACTATGTTAAGCTTAACTACATGCAAGCACTAAATCTAACTAAAGCTAAGTGTGATTTAAGCTATGTTACTGTGCATGTACACCACATGCAAGCACTAAATCTAACTAAAACTAAGTGTGTTTTATGCAATGCTAATGTGCATGTACACCAACATGCCCCCTTAAGCATAAATTAGGTGAGTATAATGCATGATAGATGAGACTCGGTGGTAAGGCCATTTTAGGTACCCATGTACAATGCATGAGAGAAGAAAGGGAAAGCTAGTGGGAACAAAAGCTCCCCTCACAATAAAATTCAAAATCAAAAGAAAATAAAATTGCTAGGTAGTTGTGTCCTTCACCCCCAAGATCATCCTGCAAAAAGTGAAACTTCTACTCATCGAAAGTCATCATGAATATGTCGGTAGTTTGCTCAGAATTGGTATATATTGTATATCAATGATACCATAATGAATTAATCCTCTAATGTAGTGCACACGGATCTCAATATGTTTGGTCTACTACCGTTGCACTAGATTTCTGCAAAACTTCAATGTACTCTTATTGTCGTAACTTATGACAGTCAAATGATTGGAAATGATACCCATCTTGAAAATGAAATGTTGTGACCAGAACGCCTGAATGATGCCATTGAATTCTCCTCCATACTCAGGCTTTGTTGATGGTAAAGTAGTGGCGGTTTGCTTCCTTATTAGAAAAAAATGGGGAAAGATCCCAAACTAAGTACATAGCTAGAAGTGCAATCCTCTCCAAATAGATCTAGAGGAACAAACTTCCTTTTTGGAAGTAGAGTTACCAACTCCCATCTTTGAATCGAGGATTGATTCTCCTTATCCATGGATGCATACCGATATAAATGCGTTTCACGTTCAGCACATGTTGGATGATTAGATACATGTACTATGTATACATTCATGGGAATTAATGTACCCATAGTTGAGAATACATGTAAAGAATCATGAATTCAGACGTTTTCATCTTTGTATCATTAACATCATCAATAGTAGAGGAATCAAAGTCATCTTCTATGTTTTCGAAGGCAGTGTCTCCATCTATAACATAGTCTTCATCACCAATGGAGGAAGATATTTTCTCGTGTTCACCATCCTCATTAGTGGATAATGTGAAATTCTTATCTATAATAGCTTCACCAACAACAGAAGTACCATAGTCTTCATGTGTAACATTGTCCCAAGAATACTTGTCCACGTTGTTGAAGAAGTCTTCACCAATTTCATGACTTCTATGATAGATTGAGCTCTCTGTCTCCAAATGTTATTATTCAAGATCATCTTCATCACCATTTAATCCTTTCAATATAGTCCAAATTTCATGTGGTGTTTCAATATATATGATCTAATATAGAATATCATGAGATGAAGATAGAGATAACCTTCCATAGGTCATGTTAGATTTGTTAACCCAATCAAACTTATCATCGTCTAACATTGGTTCTATCTTAATTCCCATGACTCTCTGGTACAAGCATTTTCTCCTGAGATGAAGAAAAACCATCTTCTTCCATTAATATTAACTGTATGGAGTGAGAATCATGGAAGATGGGATTTCCATTCTTTCACTAATTCATTTCTCCAGAAGTATTCAACACTTTAAATTTGTGGAAAACTATGGCACTTTCAATCTCCCAAAAATTTCTAATTCTTTGATCTTCAAACTGGAAAAAAAAAAAAGTTCATGCACCTTCTCCAAACTCCTCGTTGCTTAGATACCTTGTAAAATTATTAGAGTGCAGGTAAGGACCTAAATGAAGAATAATTGTACATACACTTGCAAGAATTGAACAATAAAATTGGAAGACAAAATGAATTTTGTATATCCAATACATAAAGAAACTAAGTTAAGCTTAACTGCATGCAAACAATAAATCTAACTAACTCCAAATAAATCTAAGTGTGATTTATGCTATGTTAATGTGTATGTACACCACATTCAAGTGCTAAGGCTAACGAAAGCTAAGTGTGATTTATGCTATATTAATGTGTATGTACACCAACAAGATTGTTTCCATAACTACGACTGAAGGAGACATGTTGTGTTGCTAGCAAGAGAGCATAGACATTGCATCTTGTATGGAAATTCATAGCCACAAAAAGATGTGTTATTGTCCCAAAGGAAATTTGATCTTCTGCTCGTAGTGTAGGAAGAACTAGAGAAGCATTCATGGAATCATCATAAGCCTCAAATTCTTTGTTTTCGCTTTGCATATTAGCCTCCTCCTCTCTTGTATTAATGGAGGGAGTATTTTTTGTGGCTCTATTCTGCAAAATTTGAATTCATTTTGACTTGAAATGATGGAATACATTTAAGGATAAGGAGAATACTAATGATCTTCTTTTTCTTAATTTTATGATTTTTTGGCAGGTTTGAATTTTTTCATTTTTTTCGTATTAAAATATATGAATGATAATGAAAAGGACTTAGACAACTTAATAAGGTTGAAAAATCTTTAATTTTTCTTTAGATTTTATGTTTTTTGAAGGAATTTTTTAGGCATGTCTATTTATTGAGTGTAAAGAAGAATTTGTTGGGAAATGTTTTTCATTTAACTTAAGAACTTCATGTTATGTTAAATGAGTATTATATAGATTAAAAGTTCCCTTCTATGCTCTACCTGAATATTAGAAACATAATATCAAACTCTTGAGTTTGTTAAGACCTCATCTAGAAGTAGAGAATCTTTTAAATAAAAATTTATAAAGAGAGGCTAGTTGTGCTATACCTTAAGATACATCGACATCAAAAGAAAAAAAAAAGACTAGTAGTATTGCAACCCAAAATCTAGTGAGTTGAGACAACTATTAGCAGAATATCCAAGCATACACATTAGTTGCTCACTATCCTCATATGAGGAGAAGGAGATGTTGGATGATCTCATGGCTAGAATGATTATCTTGCTTCCTATACTCTCAATTTTTTATTCCACTTCTCCCAATATGATAGAATTATCTTGTTGAGTCATCTAGTAGCTCGCTATACTTCCTGCAATATTCAAATGATGTTTAACCTTGTGCAAGCTTTGCACCATGATTGATTAATGGATGGAAATGGATGCAATTCACCATCTATAGTGGGATCCATAACCCCCTTTCATTTGAGTTGGTTTCATATCAAAGCAGGGGAAATGCTACTCATGTGCACCCTCCTTGGGAGCATAACAATATTGATCAAGGCATTATATCTCATCATGTCACTAGTGGCGACTTGAACCTATCTAGGGAAGATAGCAACCATTCCACAAAACCACACAAGAAAACCCTGATTGATAAACAAATTGATGATTTTTCCTTGGGCTTAAATTATAAAAGGTTTCTTATAATTTAGATAATAAAAATAATTGTTTATGGTTGACTCTTTATTTTAGGAAAAGTTATTAAGTTTCAAGAAAATATTTTGGAATATATGTTTGAAAAACGATAAGTGTATATATGTTGTACTTTATATCTTGACAAGAAAACATGAATTATTGGACACTTTGAAATGTGTAAAGGAATAAGAAAATTATAAATTATTAATCAAGAAACTGACATGTTTTAGAAAAATCATGATCACCTCATTCAAGAGATCTACATGTTACAAAAATATTGAAATTTGACCAAGGGGAAAATCCATTGAAATTAGAGTAATAGAATTTATCGATAATTTGTTGGCTTCAGTATACAACACCTAAATAAACTAGAAGAAACATTGAAAATAAAGCTTAGAATCATTAGATGAAAGGGTGATTCATATTTTGAAACTACAAGATGAAAAGTACCAAATGATAAAATCATTGAAATAAGACTTGTTGGCAAAGGAATATGTGTTGTCAACAACAAAAGATGAAGTGAAAAAGGAAAGAGTAGAAATGTATTCTATGATACAACTTATTTGATTGATAGTTATTGGGAGCTCATTAAATTAGTTGATGTTAAAAAGGATCATATGCATATGTATTTCTCATGATATGTGACACACAGTGATGATCCCTGTGATATTTTGAAAGTGAACCTCAGGAAATTAATTCTATTGAATTACACACAAAAAGAGCCAGGTCCAAACTCGTGAAGAAAATGGGTTTTGAGGTAAAACAAAGGCATCATGAAGCTCATAGAGATATGTAATAGAAATCAATTCCAATGAAGCTTGGGATATTTCTAAGATGAGATATAGTGAAAGAGGAAGCAATTCCCATTAGGATGAAGCTATGACTCATTAGGATGAAGCTGACTCATAGCAATGTAGTTTTTCATAAAGAAATTGTTGTAATAGAATATTTCATCTATGCAAAAATAATTGTTGATGTTGTAAAAGAGCCTTATTGAAGAAAAAGAAGATACACAATATATAGAGACTATAGTTGTTCTTTTTCACTTAGTAAGACCCGTGTGTATATGAATATATACATGATCAAATTGAAAATGATCTCAAGTGTTGAATGTGTAGTTGACAAGCATCAAGATATATATGATCAAATTGAAATTTATGTAAGTGTTATAAGTGTAGATGAGAAGTAAACCACCAAGCCATCATGTTATTGATAACTCATAGAGCCATTGAGAATGTAATATTTAGGCAAAAAATTAACAATCATAATAGTCAGAAAAAGAGTTACAAGAATTTAACTAACTTAATGATACAAAATTATAAAAATAAATTGATGTACCTCATCCTAAATAGATCTACTATAGATTTTTTAAAAGAATTTTGTAAACGAATTTTTTACATAATTATTTTTGGACTTATACATACTTTTCCTAAGCAATGAAATCAATTCATGTTTCAAATTTATAACTCCTCTAATTCATGTTATGTGCCACATTGGGATTAAGGGAATGAAGCAAATTCAAGACTTGACACGTGCAGTGTTGGCATTATGATACAGGTGTTTCACTTAATGGAAACTCACATATATGATACCTAGATATGAATTAATGATGTATGATGGCAATTCACAGTGCAAGAGGTCAATTCATAGGTATCAACAAAGGATTAGAGATCAGACTCCAAATATTGAAGAAAGAGAATAGGTAACAAGTATATGTTGGTTCACCTAGTGGAAGTCGTGTATACAATCAGGTTCACTGTACAAAAAGAGCATATACGTATGCACCCACTTTCACATAAAGAAAAGCGCATCTGGGATGGAAAACTAAGATTAAAGAATACCAGGGATTCCTACCATGGTATTGACCCATGGTAATGAGCACGGAAAATAATATTGATACCATTAAAGAATACCAACAACATAACTATGGTTTTGGTTTGAGGTGTTGGAAAAGGATATAAGTATATAAGAAGGAAAATATCAAAGGGATAAGCATGTAAGTAATGAATATCTTATGAAGAGTTATATCAAAATAAAATATGCATTTTATGGGTTTTAGATGTTGTGTTTGATCTAAACTAAGTATGCACCTAAGGGTTTGATGATTGATGAGATCTAATAATGGATCAAGATCATAAGACCTCAAATGAATTACCATTATGTGGTCTGATAATGGATAATCTAGATCTGATTGCTAACACATGTTATGATATGAGTATAGGTGAAGTTTGGAATAACTACGAAGTTATAAGTATTCATATGTAGAACTATACGTTGGTTCACTTTGGTGAAGGCATATATACACACTGGTTCGACACTTAGAAGTACCGTATACACTATGAAATATGATGTTTGAAGTTGCAGTACCTTTTGGTTGTTGATGCAGAGTTATGGGTTCAACTCTATTTTCTAGTGGCAGTGATCTGATTGTTCTAATTGATTAATTAAGATCTTGTTTATTGTTGCCATGTTTTAGTGATTGGTTGTATTGCAATGGTGATTGATTTTGAGCTTCAATGTTACTGATGGGTCTAGCATGAAAATTGGATGAAACTTGGCCTTCATATTATGTTGTTGTGCACTAAGAGTATCAAGTCTGAAAATTTATAAAACGTGGTCCCTAGAGAAAGAGTGAAGGTAGTAGCCTTCTGTAGGCCGGAACCTATGTACTGGTAAACATATCTACCGATACAAGAACTAGGGTGTTGGACCTCCCTTCCAGTAGCATCTGGAGAACGAGTGAATGTTGGGGCCTTCTGTAGGTCGGTGCCTATGTACTGGTAAACATATCGGCCAATACAAGAGACAAGGGATTGAAGCTCCCTTCCAATATCAATTGGAGAACAAGTGAAGATCAAAGTATTCTATTGGCGGATGCCTATGTACCAGTAAGCATATTGGCTAGAACAATAGCTAGGGTTTATAGCTCCCTTATAGTAGAAGCTAGAGAACGAGAGAAGGTTGTAGCCTTCTGCAGGTGGGTACCTATGTATTGGTATGAGTTTGCACCATTACAAGTTTGTAAACAAATTTTCCTTATATTAAAAGAAGATAGAGATGACAATAGTAGGTTGTTTTTCTGTTGCATTGGGTTTCCACCTTAAATCTTGGTGTTCATATGTGTTGCTTATGTGTGATGGTTTATTTTGTTATTACTGCACATGGTTATTGTTTAATGGTTTATAAATTATTGATGCACTGATTAAAGATCAACATATGATGAACTAATTGAATCACAAGTTCACTGGATATACGTTGGTTTCCTTAAGAACAGTTGCATGCACACACGAGTTACCTTCTCTAAAGTAGCATATATAAATATGATTATGAAATGAAAAATATATTGATTTGTTAATATTGATTAAACCCCCCCCCCCCCTCGCCCCCTTTCCTCTTAGTATTATTCCCAACAATTGGTATTAGAGAAGGTCCTTTGGCAGAAGCTTGATCACTTGAAGGAGATCCGTCGAGAAAATGGGAAAGAAGCAAAAGAAGAAAGCACCTCAGAAGAAGAAGATATTTGAAAGGAACAGTGAAAACATGAGAGACAATTGGCCATTAGGTGGAAGCAAGTATTCAGATTCAGAATCACCTCAAATTGAAGATGAACAAGAAAAGTAAGTATCAGGTACAAATTTTTGGTCTTCTGGTGATACTTTTCTCTGTTCATGCAATGTTGAAGATATTTAAAGTGACAGTGAAAGAAATATAGAGGTAGAAGTTAAAAGTCTCAAAGATAAAATTAGATATCAACAAGCTCTATTTAACAAAAGGGAGTGTGCCTTCGAAGAAGAATTTACCAAATTGAAAGCTTAGTTGGAGGAAGGAGATAAACTAAGGAAGCATTACAAGGAAAAGGAGATCAATGCCAAAAGTTGCAGGATGACGTGACATCATTAAGAAATGAAGTAAATGAAAAGGGTACAAGAATCAAGAGACATAAAGATAGATCCAGTTACTATGAAAGTCTTCAAGATGAGATCGTATCTCTAAAAGAAGATCTTGAAAATTCAAATAAGAGAAATGAATAACTACCTCAAGCAGATGAAGAACAAGAAAATGAGATTCTCAAATTAATAGAACAAGTGGAAGAAGGAATAAAGGCTAAAGAAATCGTGAAGAAGAAATATCTGGAAAAGGAAGAGAAATATCAGGTTGATGTAAATATCTTAAAATGTAAATTAGAAGAAAAGGATAAACTGTTACGATTTCAAGATTGTACTAAGATTTTAGATAATATTATTAGTAGTCAAAGGTCTCCTGCCATCAAAATGGGTCTTGGTTTTCATGAAACTATTGAAGGTCAATCTAACTCACAAGATGAGGCGAGGAAATCTAACGCAAATTCTGAAATGATCAACCAAAAGATAAGAGGTCAACCCCATCAACAACCAAGAAGAGAAAGTATTCAAAGTAGATCATTAACTCCTAACTATGGAAGCGTTAGTCAAATGAATAATGTTGAATGTTCTATATGTCATAATTCTGGACATTTTGTAGCTAGATGCAGAAGTAAACTGTTTCAAGCTAATAACCATCTCAGAGAAAGATCATCAGCTTCCAAGTACTTTAAGGGATATTATTTTTCTTGCAATATGTTTGGTCACAGAGCCATTGATTGCTATAGAAAGAATATGGAACATGTAAGATGTTATACTTGTAACAAGTTCGGGAATATAGCAAAAGAACGTAGGAGCAAATTTTGGCCAACATACCAAAAGGAACAAACATCATCACAATCCAAGGTATGGAAGAAGAAAGAATTACACTCAGAAAGATGTGGCATAGATCAGTATATAAACATAACAAACTTAGGAGGAACTGAAAGTATGAAAGTTCAGGGTTCTAATTCTCATACACAGTTATCATGAAGACAAGTGGCATATACGTGAGTTAGAAGTTGTGCAATCACGTATATGTTTGTTTGATGAAGGAGTGAGACAGAATCAAGAAAAGGGGTATGACATAGTTCAATCAATTGTCAATTATATTTTCTATTTTGATTGATGATGATTACAGTCCACTGATGATATGTAGAAGTGCTTTTTACCCTCATAGATCGTTAATGACTTGATGAATAACTGGTTGACGATGATGCTTTGATGATTCTTATTGACAAATGTAATAATCAGATCTGACAGTCAATAGTTGGCACAGGTTCAGGGGGAGGATATTCTTCTAATAAAGCATTGTTGGCATTATGTTAGAAGACCTTGGTACATGATGATTCACATGACTCTTTTCATGATGGACATACACAGGCTATTTATCATGATGCTGCTAACATATGCTTATGGTGCAAATCATATATGGTGTATGATAGTTGTTGATGACTATCATGGTATTGTTTAGATCATTGATCCTTTTTATAAATGTCATGTATATCAATTGATGTAAAGGTCATGTAAAGACCTATGATGTAATAATTGTTGTATTCATTCATGTAAGGACTTTTGCGATCATGTCAAATTTGGTATATCCCCACTTGATTCGGTGATTGATTTGTGTATGATTAATTTGTGACAGGAAGGTCATATTCAAATAGTTGAGTTATAAAGTCATGTTATTCTATTGAAAAATATATTTTTAGACTTTGCATGTGCTCAAGGGGAGCATGGACAACATAGTGCATCTCTAAGGGGGAGAATATCTTGGTCCGCCCTTTACCCTTTATGTCAAACAGAGAGAGTATCTTGGTGTTGTTTGATATATCTAACATGTTCTATAACTTGACATAATAAACACCAATATGGTTGCCATCAAGTCCAAAGGGGGATCTTGTTGGCATTATGATACAGGTGTTGTCCTTGATGGAAACTCACATATATGATACCCATAAATCAATCAGTGATGTATGATGGAAGTTCACAGTGCAACAAGTCAATTCAGAGGTAATAACAAAATATTACAGATCATACTCCAGAGATTGAAGAAAGAGAATAGTTTAAGAGATATAGAATGGTTCACCTAGTCGAAGTCACATATACAAGTGGGTTCACTGTACAAAAAGAGCGTATATGTATGCACACACTCTTACAAAAGGAAAAACGTGTATGAGATGGAAAACTAAGATTAAAGAATACCAGGGGTCCCTACCATGGTATTGACCCATGGTAATGACTGTGACAAAGCATACTGATAGCCTCAAATAATACCAGCAGCATAACTATGGTTTTTGTTTGAGGTATTGGAAAAGGATCTAAGTATATTAAAAAGAAAAGATCAAAGGGCTATGTGTGCAAGTAATGAATATATTATGAAGAGATAGATCAAAAGAAAATATGGATTTTAGATGTTGTGCTCGATCTGAACTAAGTATGCACCTAAGTGTTTGATGATCGATGACATCTAATAATGGATCAGGCTCATAAGACCTTAAATGAATTATCATTATGTCATCTCATAATGGATAATCTAGATCTGATTGCTAACACATGTTATGATCTGCGTATAGGTGAAATCTAGAATAGTTGTGAAGTTATAAGTATTCATATGCAGATCTATACGCTGGTTCGCCTTAGCGAAGGCGTGTATACACGATGGTTCAACACTTAGAAGTAGTGTATACACTATGATATATGATGTTTGAAGTTGTAGTAAGTTTTGGTTGTTGATGCAGAGTTCTGGGTTCAACTCTGTTTTCTAGTGACAGTGATCTAATTGTTCAAATTTATTGATTGAGATTTTATTCAGTGTTGATTTGTTTTGAATTATTGGTTGTATAGTAATAGTGATTGATTTTGAGCTTCAATGTCACTGATGGGTCTAGTATCAAAATTGGATGAAACATGGCCTTCATATTCTGTTGTTGTGTACCAAAAGTATCCAATTTGAAAATTTATGAAATGTGGTCCTTGGAGGAAGAGTGAAGGTAGTAGCTTTCTTTAAGTCTGCCCCTACATACTGGTAAACATATCCGCCAATACAAGAGAGAGGGGGTTGGAGCTCCCTTCTAGTAGCAGCTGGGGAACGAGCGAAGGTTGGAGCCTTCTGTAGGCCTGTGCCTACAACCTGGCAAACATATCATCCAATACAAGAGCCAGGGGTTTGGAGCTCCCTTCCAGTAGTAGCGGGATAATGAGTGAAGGTTAGAGCCTTCTGTAAGTCGATGCCTACGTACTAGTAAGCATATTGGCTAGTACAAGAGCTAGGGGGTTGTAGCTCCCTTCCAATAGAATATGGAGAGTGAGAGAACGTTGTAGACTTCTACAACTGGGTGTTTGCGTAGTGGTATGAGTCTCGACCAATACAATATTGTAAAAATACTTTTCTTGTGTTAAAAGAAGACAGAGATGACAACAGTAGGTGGTTTTTCTCTCGCATTGAGTTTCCACCTTAAATCTTGGTGTTCATGTGTGTTTCTTATGTGTGATGGTTTATTCTGTTATTACTGCACATGGTTACTGTTTAATGGTTAATAAAGTACTAATGCACTCATTAAAGATCAACATATGAGGAATTAACTAAATCATAAATTCATTGGATGTACGCTGGTTCCCTTAAGAACAATGACATGCACATGCGAGTTCCTTTTTTGAAATAGCCTATATAAAGCTGATTATGAAATGAAAAAATAATTAATTTGTTAACACTGATTCAACACTCCCCTAACCCTCTCAATATTATTCCCAACACGCAGAAGCTGGAAGTAATTCAATTGTAGTGCACATAAAAATGTAATGAAGCAACTTCAAGACATGATTAAGGGAGAAGTAGGAACTAACGCAAGTCTAGGGAACGTAAAAAGAACGTTGAAAGAAGGCATGATAGGATGGAGGGAAAGTAGCCACTTCAGCAACAGTAACCGAGAAACGTAGAAGTAATGTGCCTACCAAAGACGGGAAGCTAGCTGTTACCGACTACAACTGAACAAAAGCTAACTCATGGTGCTCCATTTATGGCTGCAAATCTACTTCATTGTCTATTAATATGGCATTAGTAGTCTGTGACGCTCTTTCCACTACATTGTCTATTAATATGGAATTAGAAGTCTGTGGCGCTCTTTCATATTTTAGTTATTAACCAAGAGTTCGTAGCTTTATTGCAAACAATGTAACAAACACATATATCCAAGCACAGGAAAAAGTTCAGGCGTTATTTTGAGGGGTGAGGGTAGGAAAAGATATGCCGAAGGGAAGGGAAATGGAAAGTAACCTATGCAAAAGAGAATGTGAAAGGAAAGTTGAGGGTGCTTTGACAATGCAGACAATTTATTGTTGTCCCAACCGCTAACCTTTCTATCAAAGATGGATAGGTAGCAATGACAGATATCTGTTTTATGGCATTTGCATTTTTTTTATTTTGAGATGTGCCAGCCAAAAGAATAACGATCAGACTCAGACCAAATCATAAACTTCAAGTTAAACATAGAAATAAGTAAATGGAAAGTTATTGTTCCTAAAGGAGTAAATGTTAATGTCGTACCCATCTACTGTAACATAAAACCAGCCAAAACAAAAAACTATTTTGTCGTGCAAGTTAGCATTGGGCATATGAAACGGATGTCCTTGGAAGTGTTTGATATCACTGCAATTTATGTAATTCTAAATATATTTTGTATTTACAAACACGAGACAGAGTGCTAAGGAAGGTTGACTTTTGATATATAGAAATTTAGTGTAACTCAAAATATTAAAAAAAATATAAATATTAATATAAAATAATTATTTAATTAGTTGTTAATAATTTGAAATGTATATTAGATTCATTGTATTTTAGATTTTCATGCTCAAATAAAAATTACAATATAAATTTCAAATAATAATAAAATACTAATTTTTATAAAACATATTTTATTAATTACAATATAATTATATTAAATTACCATATTAATATTATATTTATATTTATTTTTTTTATTTATATATATATATATATAAAAATATATATATATATATAATAAGATTATAGTTACATAAACACTCTCAAATATCATAAGGCACTTATAAATCATTATTTGAAAATAATTGACTTATTACTTCATAAGTTATTATTTTTAAACATTTATAAGTTATTTTGTCAAACATTTTTAAATTATATTTTGTTATACATCTAATTTTCAGGATTAAGTTTGGGTTATTGTGTGTTATAATAAGTAATTGTAGGAAACTGAATCAACAATTCACCTATTATATTAATATGTACAATATATACACTATGTAGATCATTCTTTAAAATCATGCTTAATAATATAGTTGAGTTGGTTTTCAATTTTGCTGTCCTACAATGGTATCAGAGCAGGTTTATCTTCCCTATCGAATAGCATGAACCACTAGTTTTGTGGCCTTCCCAAGAATACTTGTCTGAGCGTTTTTCCAAACATTATGAGTGCATCGTTGCCTCTCTCGGACATGTCAGAGGACGAATTTACATGGAGGTTGTGCATGGATTAACCTCATAATACAACCTCATAATACAATCTTCGTGTAAGCAGAGATGTGAAATATCATTGGATTGTTTTAGTGAGGCATGTGGTGTGTATTGTCCAACCTTATGGAGAAAACACCTGATTGCATTCAATAAGAATTTGTCGACGGAGGAAGACGACGACCAACAGATCCAAACAATCAATAAAGGGTGTATGATTGCATGTTTTCTTGCAGAGGATAATCTCAATTTCCTCGTTGGAAGAGATTGCTTGTGTTGTAAATTTGTGTGGACAGTATTTTGGAACTCTACTCATTGTCAAATGATGTGTGATTACAGATGAATTAAATGATAAAAGGTATTCAAATTTATATATGAATTGATGCAAATGATAATAATATAGTAGTAACATGGTAGTTGGTAGTTGGCATGTAGTTTTGACACAATTAGTTTGTTGAGGTTTTGAGTGACCTTTAGCCTGTATGTTGAAGGCAGAGGGATTCAATATGTGGTGTGCCTCGCCTCGTAGTGAACTTATCAGAATGTATGCTATGAGATTCTTCGTCTTGGTTTGACGCTGGATGTATCTTGACCCTTTGTCATTGCATGCATGGTTTCCATATAGACTTCCCGCCATACCAACGTTCATAACTTTTCAAGAAGGCCAATTATAACATTACTCGAGGAATGCTTCAGTAGAATTTATGGATGTAATGGAATAAGACTTCTTGGTGAGTCATCTCCTTTAATTGGATCATTGGTCTTAGGTGACTCTTTGTGAAGAATACACAAAGTCATCCCAACAACGTACATAAAATTGAGTCCATTTTCAATCTATGGTTTGGCATCTACGGATCTACTTATAGTAGCGAACGGTACCATGTGTGATGTATGGAAGGGAATTAGAAATGAAATGCTTGGATACCAAAACATATTTAATTGATCGATGACTTCTGTTGCATTGAAAAACCCCAAAAACAAATAATCAATAAAAATGTCCAAATGTTCTACTAATGTGTGCTTTCTTTTCATTTCCCAAAGAGTTTTGAATATTGTTTATGTATAGGAATTCTAAGAAAATTGTTGTCACTCAGACACTGACTTCGTTAATGTTGGTAGTGCTTGACTGCCCATAGTTTTCCATTGAGAAGAGTTCGATGTATATGTGTCAAATACTTTCAAAGTTCTCAATATACTTATAAATGGTGCATAGCAGTAGCAATTTGATTGGAGTATACATGTCGTCAAATGCAAGATGAACAACACAAGTCATTATTGTTTGCCAGATTTTATCATCCATGTTCAACGCTAAATAAATGGATCATTATCCCAACACAAAACTGTGACTGATAGAGCTCAAATATGGTCGGACATCAGGTTTTGAGTTTTGTTGAACTTCATGATAAATCATAGATTCTATAATCACTACTAAAGCGAATATTTTCTACCATTTGGCATTTTAAAAGCATCTGGTTGAGGAGATTTGGAATGGTCCCACATACAACTAATAAAATTGTAATACAGAAGCCGTGAGCCTAACAATTTTTTGATTTCTTAGTATAGGAAAGAGTGGACTATGCGAGTTCACGTGTAAATGTTTGTGGATGTCATGTGCTATATTCAAGTGGAGTATGAGTGTTAGTCTACTTTGGTCTATACGTTTTGCAGTGGCTTTCCATCAACGCCAAGGCACACTCCACACACTCAGGGCAAATTTGTTTGTTTATTTATTACATTAGCCTATCATGAGATTTTAAAGCACTGTTTTTTTCATTGAGTAAATTATGACGGAATAGCATTGAGAGTTGAATGTTAGTAAAGTTTTGAAGCATTGTTTGAGATTTTTTTTTTTTGGAATATTTTGTATTTAGTCACAAATTTAAGTGGACTAATTGATTGATGGGAGTGAAATTGATGCAGGAGCATCTTGCTCAAGAAAATCATTGTAGATTTGGTTGACTCAGGGGATTGATGTTTTTGATTTTTAATAGGAAATTTTTGTATATCTTTAATAATTTGAGTGAGAAATATTTGTGCTAGGTTTTAAATGTAGATATTCTCAATTATGTGAAAATATGAGACATGATAGAATTGTGAAGATCTCATACAAATCTTGTAGATTAGGAGATCCTAGAATAGGAAATTAGTTGAGTTAAAAGTGGATCGAGAGATTTTGTATAGTTTGCTCATAAAGGAAGAATTTAGATATAGAACTGTTGTTGAAATCCTCAAGGGATCATTAAGATATTTTAGGAACTAATTGAGAGATTTAAGTTAGATATCTATGGAGAAGAACTAGGAACCAGAATGATCCATAACTATGTAATTATTCCTATAATTGTAAGCCTAAAGGGCATTGAGAGAAGAGGTGTGTGTGGAGTGAGCATGAATAGAAGAGACCAGAGTTGTGGTCCCACATTGTATATCTTGTCAAGTTTGATGTATGAGTTCAATTAATAAATGGAAATTATGTGCTTATGGTATGGAAAATATCTCTAGGTTATCTTGTCAATAGAATAATTATTTCTGAAGGAGTGGCTAGTTGTTAATTAATGGTGCATATGATTGTTAATTCCAGCAATCAGTATTTGCAATCAAGTTGAGAAATTGATCTGTAGTGAGGAGAGAGTGGCCAAGATAGAGAACACCCCATAACATGTGTGAAATTAGGTCAATAATGTGTGGATCGTTATCAGGAATGATAGAAGAAGATTAGTGGGATTGTATCAAATCGAAATTTCGCTTTCAGTATTGAAGATCCACTCCAAATATCCAAGTGTTGGAAACATTCATTAACTATGAGAAAAGATGTAGAAGGAAATCCACCATCGATCGCATATGGATTGAAAGTGATCCAAGTCAAATGATATTGAGGAGTTGGCAATGATTTGCAAGTTTTGTAAAAAAACCATTAGTCGCAGAAGGGTCACGCTGAGACAGAAGGGTCGCGCTGAGACAAAAGGGTCATGCCTGAGATAGAAAGGTTGCACGAGGAGAAAAAGGGTCGCGTTGAGACATAATGGTCATGCCTGAGATAGAAAGGTTGCACCATGTGTCGTGCATGAGGTAGAAGGGTTGCACTAACATTGCAAAAGCATAACGCCAATTCAGAATTGTCTCTGATCGACTTTTAGGAGTTCATGTTCTCACCTTCAACGTCCCCTCACATCAAGTTGCACTGAAGGTAAACATGCACATGGGTTTTAAGCAATACAGGTCAAAATACTCATGTGTTTCCTTACTCACGCTCAGGTATTCCATATAGCACAAATCTATGAAAACAATTCCTTCATTGTTTATGTATAACTGAAATGAGCACAGTTTTAATATGAGAGTGAGGGATAAGAAGGGTTGAAGTCTCTTTGCTAAGACTAGTAGTGTAGTCTTATTGTTTTAAGGCCATTGGTTGTGGAGTATAGACCTGATAGTTCAACATTTTGGTATCAGAGAAACTAAAATCTCTTTAGGAAAAACTAGAATACAATTATTCTCTTGAAGTTGTATATGCAAATACAATTGTGATTACAGAAAGAGGAGATTAGTAAATTCTGATAGAGCCAAAAAGGAAAACAAAACTAGTGTTCTATATCTGCATTTGTTAGAGATATTACACAGGAAGAAAGAATCATATTTTAAATCTGAAAGGTAGTAGGCACACAAAGATAAAGTGTGGCAGACTATTGGGAAGTAATTGATACTCTTAAGGATAATTTACAGAGGGAAATGAACAAGGAATAGTCCATTCAAAGTGTAGATGAATGGTGTAACAAGATCATGTAGATATCTTGAAAGTGATATGGTATGTTTTTATTTTTACCTTTGGTTTGAGGATTGCGTTTACAGATTTCATGTTGCAGACAAAAAGGGCATTAGCAGTAAAGACAACTAAGAGGAGTCGTAACAAAGAACTAGTTGTGTTCTCAAGTGCAAGAGTTTATGAGCTCTTAAACAGTGGCATAACCTTGAAGAATTACAACAGAGGTTGGATAAGGAGGACAAGTGAATGTTCTCAAAGGAAGTGGAAGTTGTAGAGCCTAAAAGAGCAAAATAGTTGCTCAGAAGAATTGTTCTAGAGGTAGAGAACCATAGATCAAGCTCAAGGAGATAGCTTGGTAAGGTAAGGTATCAATAGGGTAAGCTTAAGGAGAAAATATTGCTGAGATATCAAAGGCAAGTAGAGACTTACTAAAAAGAGAGGCTTAGGTGCAGTCCACAAGTGAATAGATGGAGTTCACAAAAGAGGAGAGGATAATTGTTGATATTCATTGCAGAGTTTCGAGAAGAAGCCATAGAAAGGATAAGGAAAATTGCATGAGAAAGAGTCAAGAAGAGATTGACAGAGAGAGAGCTGAGATAAAATTATGTCTTGAGTTATTGATGGAGATGTTATATAGGAATAAGGAAGACCAGAGGTCTGGTTGGATTATGTAAAGAAAAGTCAAATGGCATAGATTTCAAGTGAAGTGGGAGTGTCGATAGAATGCTCAACTGAAGGAATACTTACTCAGAGTAAATGAGTTACTTAATGGGAGAAGACAATCATCTGAAGTTGTCATGGAGATAGAAGATCATAATCTTATTATGATGAAGAATGAAAGAACATTGTCTCAGAGAGGTAAGCCAATGAATTTGACTAATGTTATTGATAAAGAAAAATTGCAAGAGAATGCTAAGGAAGCAGACGAGGCAAGGATAGATCTGGAAGGGGGCTTACAAAAAGACATTGATGCAAAATGTGGTGAGGTAGATTTGTCTCAAGACAAAAGAAGGCAGTAATAGGACTCAATGAAGAGAAAGGAAAACTACTGAAAGATGTTAAAAAGAAGAAGAACCTATTGAAGACTATAAACAACATCATGATGAGGTACTTGTGAGGTGTCAAAGAGAAATTTAGTTACGAGTGTATTTGTTGAAAGAACAGGAGTATGAGAGTGTAACCGTAGTAAGAAATGAGGAAGTGTCTCAAGCTTTGATTGGGACAGAGATATGTGTTAGTTGCCATGTTTCTGATGTACTGGCTAATAGAGAAGAAGAGGTGGATGAGTATGCAGTTAGAAGATGCCAGACAATTTACTTCTTGAAAGTAAATTTGAAGATAAGAATAAGAAAATGGAAATTTTAGAGGAAGATGTTTTCAAAGACATTAAGCATGTATGGATGGTAGAAAAGGTTGAAAAGAGCAGTCAAAAAATTAAAAATGAATGTGAAAAATTGCAGTAGAGAAATGATCTGAGGCAAGATCTTAGGCAAGTTACCGAGACAAAAATATTCCATGAGAAAAAGAAATTGATTTTGTGATTAAAGAACTGTGAAAATTGATGATGAAACATTCTAGATGGAGACAACTAACAGTAAAAGGGATGAACAATCAAAATTTGAAACTGATTGAAGAAATGAAAATGAACCAGAAGACATTAGACATGTAGCAACAATAAAGGTGCAGGGCATTTGGACAATTACAAATTAAGTTTTGGGATCCTAGAGGTAGCAATCCCTTAAGACATGTAGTTGTCACATTACTACGTAAAAGTGATAGACCTCATAGATAACAGTCTATGATTTTTTTTTCTACTGTGGGAGTTTGATGCAGGATTATCCTACTCAAGAAAATCATTGTATATTTGGTTTAATTAGGGGATATGGTGTTTTTGCTTTCTTAATAGGAAATTTTGTATTTTTTTAGAAATTTTAGTGAGAAATATGTGTGTGAGGTTTTAAAAGTAAATATTCGCAATTATGTAAGAATATGAGAGATGATATGTTTGTGAAGATCTCATAAAGATCTTGGAGATTAGGAGATCCTAGAATAGAATATTAGTTGAGTTAAAAGTGGATTGAGAAATTTGGTATAATATTCACATAAAGGAAGAATTTAGATATAGAAGTGTTGTTGAGATCATCAATGGATCATTAAGATATTTTAGGAACTAATTGAGAGATTTAAGTTGAGAGATCTATGGAGAAGAACTAGGAACCAAAATGATCAATAACTATGTAATAATTCCTATAATTGTAAGCCTAAGGGGAATGTAGAGAAGAGGTGTGTGTGGAGTGAGCATGAGTAGAAAAGACCAGCGCTGTGTGCCCACATTGTATATCTAGTCAAGATTGTTGCATATTTGAATTCAATTGATAGATATAAATTATGTGCTCAAGGTATGGAAAATATCTTTGGTTTATCTTGTCAATAGAATAATTGTTTCTGAAGGAGTGGCTAGTTGGCAACTTATGGTGCATATGATTGTCAATTCCAGCAATCAATATTTGGAATCAAGTTAAGAATTCTATCTGTAGTGAGCAGAGAGTGGCGAGGACAGAGAACACCCCATAAGGTTTGTGATATTAGGTAAATAATGTGTGGATCGATATCAGGAATGATAGAAGAAGATGAGTGGAACTATGGAAATTCAAAATTTCCTTTTCGGTATTGAAGATCCACTCCAAATATCCATGTGTTGTAAACATTGATTAACTGTGAGCAAAGTACTGCAAGGTAATCCACCATCGATCGCATATGGATTGAAAGTGATCCAAAGCAAATAATATTGAGGAGTTGACCATAATTTGCAAGTTTTGTAAAAAAAACCATTAGTCACAGAAGGGTTGCGCCAGGAGAAGAAGGGTCGCACTGAGACAAAAGGGTCATGCTTGAGATATAAAGTTTGTGCCGTGGGTCACGCCAAGAGCGTAAGGGTCGCACTAAGACATGAAGGGTCGTCCTTCAAATAGAAGGGTCGTGCAATGGGTTGTGTATGAGGCAGACGGGTCGCACTATCATTGCAAAAGCATAGCGCCAGTTCAGAATTGTCTTTTATCAACTTTTAGGAATTCATGTTTTGACCTTCAATGTTCCCTGACATCTAGTTGCATTGAATATAAATATAAATGATTAAAATACATAATGATTATTGGATAATTTTGCATTTAGAAGTTTTGAAACAAATTTCTTTATAAATATATACATAGTTTTTTATAACATGGAAATCACGGATTAAACTATCTCTTATAAGCTGAATAATTTAAAATATTAAAAAAAGATATAGCACATTAATTAGAAAAATGTTACAACATCCAATTACACTACTATTTTTATAGTTGGATTTTTTTATTATTATTTAAAGATAATTATATATCTTGATATTCAACTGGATTAGTTTAAAAAAATATTTGTCATAAAATACCTACGCATAATAAATTAAGTTTTCAACACAAACGGACACAATATTTTGTCATATTGTGTGGAGTTTAAACCTATAATAAGTATTCACAAATTGATATATTTCACTAGCTTCACTTTACCTCCCATCCCACTATGTCATAAATTGTATATTGAGCACACAATATTCAGTCATATTGTGTGGAGTTTGAACCTAAAATAAGTTGTCAATCTGTATTCACAGATTGGTGTAATTCACTAGCTTCACTCTACCACCAATCGCACTATATGAAAAATTGTATATGGAGCACTTGAGTTTTAAAAACATGTTAGTGCATGGAAAATGAAAGATTGTCAATTGTCACATAAAGGCATCCCGAAATAGAAATCTTGTAACATACCGTCTTTTGAGCACTTAGTTTAAAACCGTGCTAACTCATGTAAAATGAAAGGCTGTCCATTGTCACAGAAAATCATCCCGAAAAATCATAGTATTGAAAGCGCAGTCCTCGAAGTTCAAATGTGACTGGATAGTAATGTTGGCCGATTTCCCAATGCTGAAAATCTTCAGTCCACTATTCAATCTCAACGAAATTATTTTGACACGTCGAAAGGCCGTGCAAATTGATCTCATAGCAATTTTTTTTTCATTAATTGGAAAAAATCAGTGAGTCGTGCTACAGCTGGTTGTTCAAATTCACCTTCAAGTCAAGTCACACATCCAGTTTGGGCCTTATTCATGACTATGGCAAAATACACCAAGGGAAATTTTAGAAATACATGGCTGGTTTAAAGTGCAAACGCAGCCAATTTTATTAATTAAGATTTAAATAGTTTTAAAAAGTTTTGGATAATTTTTAGTATCAAATATATAGACCAATAATTTATAAAAATAATTAAAAATTATAGAAAAAGAAAATTAAAAATATGGAAATTTTAGTTATAATATTTTTTTTATAATTTCTCTTTTAAGTTGTATTTGTATTGTAATAGAAAGAATTACATCCAGTGACAAAATTATTTTCTTTAGCTTGCCACTTTGGAGAATAGACGAGAGGCACTAAAGAAGAAAGTAAATAACTTGCAAAATTATAGGAGCGTCCATTAAGAATAGAGACCAAAAATAGTTGCTGTTCCATGTAGGGAAACCAACAATAAGGGACAAAAATAGCAGCCTTGTTGAACTGCAGAGTTTGTGCTAACAAGAAAATTAAACTCAACATAGAAATAAAGGAAAACATAACTATGGCCATGAGAACATGGAATGGAACAATAATGTCATGATGATAGAGAAGTATCCAAGTTTATTGGCTATTCCTTAGCCTTGCATTGTGGAGGAATAAAAAAGTTGGGTGGAGAACCCATATCTAATCGAGTAGGCCAACTTTCCATCTGAAGCATAAGGTCTCAGAGTTCATCTAAAATAGTGGAAATATTTCCCTAGGATTTTCTTCTATCCACCAAGAATTTTCGAAGAAGTTAGTTAACATACCAATATAAATTAAGACCACGCAAGTAATGGTTTTAATTGTCACATGAATTACCAATATTTAGAACCCAAGGAGAAATGATTGCCATGATGTCAAAATCAACCATTACATGTTGTTAATGGTGGATTTCTTCCTCTACTAGTTAAATTTCGTCTTTTGTGTCTAGTGGAGTGTTGACATGAAAGCTACGGGATAACGATTATGGTTGAAGGCACGCCCTGGAACCCCTTGACACTCCACAATCTCCACTACCATGCCTATGGTTGAAGGCACGTCCTGGAATCCCTTGACACTCCACTACCTCCACTACCATGCCTACATAAAGCTCTTGAACGTGTCATGGTTATCGAAGATATCATGACATGACATGAACTCAAACTAACGTGAGAGAGGAGTTGCATGAGGCAACCATGAAAGAGGCAAGCCATTACAAATTGTTAATCATGTTGCACTGACGTGAAATGAGAGAACATGCCCTCTACTTCTAAAAAAATCCAATAGCATGAGGGAAAACTCATTCAGAAGGATGAGAGAGAACCTACGAAGCCGACAAGATGAGATTTCAAGAACATCATGGGAAAAGACAAGAGGTGGAAGAAGAAACAGAGGAGGGCATTGGGGTAAAACCACCTTCCCAAAACAAAAAAGATGATGTGGAGTGAAAAGTTATAATCGATGTGTATGGCATCCATTTTCCAAAGGCCTGGACCTCCCACCCTAGAGGAGAGGCTCCTTAAGTGCACTTTGAGAGAGATACATGTGTAGGAAGTAGAGATGGGAGGGAATGATCCCAACCCCATTTATTTCATTTCTTTCCACCCATCAAAATACCCTTATAACATACTTTAAAATTTTTAAAATTTTCATATATAAAAATAACATTTTAATATCAATTCTTTTTCTATTAAGAAAATCATTATTACACATCATTTTGGAGAAATATTTTGATTATTCGCCAAATCTTTAGTGATTAGTGGTGAATTCTTTACATGAACATCCAAACAACATTATAAGATGGTGAAGTCGAGCCATGTTGCATGTTACAAGGATTAAATGGCACAGCGTTTTTCCAATATAAATTTCATGCTACACGCTTTTGGGATAAACTTTTCCAATGCTGTCGAGCCATGTTGCATGTTACAAGGATTAAATGGCACAGCGTTTTTCCAATATAAATTTCATGCTACACGCTTTTGGGATAAACTAACCACCATAATATGCTTAGGTGGAAAAGGATAAACCTTGATCCTTTTAAGAAACGTTCACGTGTTATAAATTTGTTTGCTAGATCATTATATATCAACTTGGTCTCTGAACATAACAACAATAAACAAACATCTAGAGAAAGGTAAACGTACCGAAGTGGAGTGCGGTGAGGCCGGGCGGGGCGCCTCGGCGCTTGGTTGTGCCTCCGTTGTTTCCCATCTTCCGAGTGGATGAGGTATAACATTTGTTGTGATGCTGGTGTCGAGTGGTTTGCTGGGTTTGATGGTTGGTTGTTTAGTTTATAGTGGAATTTTCGTTCGGGTTTTCTTGTGGTGGCTTGGTTCTGTTATTGCATGGGTTCTTTAATTCACCGAAATTGCTTGTCATGGTCATTTTGGTGTCTCTTCGCTCGTCGTCCATGCTTCCTTGCACATGTTGCATTTATTCATGGGTGCCTGCTATGGCGTTCAATGCTGGATGGCCTTTTCCTTAGTTCTTTTGAATCGCGGGTTACCTACTCTGAAGCTTATTGCCAGATTCTGCTTTTCCACTAGTTCCTTTCTCCCATGGTTTGCTAGTCCGATGATGCATCTGCATTCATCGGCTCTAGGGGAGATGTGGGATGTTGGGGGTTTATGCCCCGATTTATTTGCTCATTGATAGACTCCCTTCGTTGGTGTGGGTGACGTCATGTTCGAATGGAGGTTTTTGTGGGGCTTATCTACCTTAGATTCTTTTACAAGAGGGGCCAGTTTTACGCTTTCATTGTTTGTTGCCACCATGCGTGCACTCCATTTTTGGTGCACCATTCGTTGGTGTGGGTGACGTCGTGTTCGTATGGTTTTTTTAGGCATGGTTTTTTTAGGGCTTCGTGAGGCTTATCTATCTTAGATTTTTTTACAAAGGGGTTAATTTTGCGTTTTCATAGTTTGTTTTTTTTAACTATAAGGTGAATCCGTAATTGTCAGGTCTAATTTACCAAAGTGCTTTCATAGTTTGTTGCTACCATAAGTGCACTATATTTTTGGTGCACCATTTTTTGTTTGCAATGCATATGCCTCGGTTTGTCTAGGCTGTTAGCCTTTTTTTTCTAATGTCGGTTGTTGGATTTTTGTTTCAGACTTCCTGGCTGACCTATGCCTATTTTTTAGGCTTGTTAGAGCGTCTCTAGGCATTTTTTGTCGGTCAAGGTATCCTTCGTCATTACTAGCCACTTAAAGTATCTTTTGGCATTATTTTTACTTGTCGGGCAAAAAGTACTTTTGGTGTTATTTTCCGGCAAGGGCTAACGAGCCTGCCATAGGGCATTAAATGCCCTGGTACATGCATGCTCTATAACAAAATAACACAACCTTTATTTTTAACTTATGTAGCCACCAAAAGCTATGTGTTATTTTGTTATAGAGCATGTATGTACCAGGGCATTTAATGCCTGGTTAGCCCTTACCCTATTTTCCTATAAGTCAAGGTATTTTCCAATAGTGATCATGAGACTTGTCTGAAAATCTCCAAGCGTGTTCAAAGCTGTGAGAGCATTTTCCAATTGCTTTTTGTTTAGGGGCCTTGCCCTCTTTTTTGTTTTAAATTTATGGTGAGATATATTAATTTATATTGTAATAATTAGTTATCTATTTTTTAGGCTATTTTTAATGATTTCGACAAAATTCTTTTGCATACCCTATTGCCCTTTTTCATAACTCATATAAACATTTTCCATTTTAATGAAAATTGTTTTTTTTTCCTATAACAAAAAAAACATTGGCAAAAAAAGAATTATTAAAAGTGAGTCATTCATGAATTGTCTCCTAAAATGGTGCAAATATTTATGAATAGGTACTTTTCGTAATATGTTTTCTTACATGCAGTTATTATTTACGTGTGTCATCATTTCGATAACAATACTATTACATTTTCATGCTATTTTCTCAAATATGTTTAAATTGGCGGATGTCCATGTTAGGAATATCTTATCCAAATATAGAAGTTCATGTCAAATATGTTTAAGTCAGTGGAAGTCCATATTAGGAATATCTTATCCAAATATAGAAGTTCATGTTATATATATAAATCAGTATTATTTCTTTTTAATATTATCTAAATAAATCATATATTATATTTATAAATTATATAAATATTTTATTTTACTATGTTTAAGAGTACTAAATATAATACTAATTTCCCAAGTTTGTAAAATCTCGAGATCCTTTTCCACTTATGAAGATTATGGTGGTAGTGGTTTGTTGTTCTTTGAAACTATGATGATAAGTATGGTAGATATTTAAATATTCGTGGGCTTCTTGTACATTGTTTCTATTTTCTTATGGTTTAGCATTTACTTTGTATTGGAGTTTTATTAGTGACGAGATGGTGTTTGGTAACATGTCTGGGATAGTAACATTGTTTCAAGTTGGGAGGAGCGCTTGACGGCATGGTTTATAGGGTGAATGTAGGATATCTTCCTCTCATGGTTAAGATGAGATTCGTTCATGAACAGGTTCTTCCATAAAGTTTAGCTGAAACTACCTAGGAAAAGCTACCTAAGAGAAGGAGGAGGCTCATTAGGAAAGGAGGTGTTTTCACTATTCTAAAGCGGATGAGGGACTTGTGACTGAATTATAAATAATATAAACTTTATAGTTAGGGACACTAAGTACTTGTACTATCTAGGGACACTAAGTACTATGGACTTACACTCCAATATTATTATTGGAAAGACTTTGCTAGATCCGTGGAAGGACAAACAAGAACAACTACTTCAAATGAATAAAAAATATTTTTATGGCGGTAAGAAATAAGGAAATAGATGGAAGCTTTCACTTCTCACAATTCACGAGGGTTATCTTATGGTCTTATGCCTCCATAAGTTGGTAACTAGATTCTCAAGTGAATTACATCTCTCTTTTATTGCCTTTTAGTTTTGTAAAGTTTTAAGGCACTCATACTATGTGACACCCAAGAGTGTTACGTTTCTTTTGTGATTGGTGTTTAATCTTTTTTCTTTTAAATTTAGAAATGACTAAATAGATTAAAAAACATTTTTGCCTAAATTTGTCTAACTTCCCGAATAAAAAACCAGCTACATATTGATATTATCTTGTTTTTTTACTTAATAAATTAGTTACTAACTTATTTTATATATATTACTATAATATTTTTATATCTACATATTATAATATATATATATTTAATATATATATATTAATATCTTTTATATTTTTTTCAATTTATTTTTTTTTATAAAAATCATAATTATATACGATTAAATATTTAATAAAAACTATAACTAATATTATAATTTATTTTATATATTATACCATGCAAGGTTATGATGTAAATTTTATAAATATAAATTCTATAAAAACATATATTTATAGATTAAACTATTTAAATACATTTTAATAATCAGTAAATTCATAAAAAAAAATCCTAAGTCTATTGATAAGTTTTCAATCATTTTACTAAAATTTACATATATAATTTCAATAACCGATTAAAAATATTATTAAAATATAATATCTGTTAATAAGAAAATTATATTAAAAAAATATTTTATATTGAAAATTCTTTGATTTTTTTTTATTGAGATGAAAAACATAATTATTTTTAGATTGGTAATTATGTTGTAATGTATTATATAATTGTAATGTTCATGGTTGCTAAGCAAAATAAAATAATTACAAAAACAAAATATATGAAAATCGTCAAGGATGAAAAACACTAATTTGTAATTTATGCTGTAATGTTTATATAATATAATGTAATGTTTTGTTATGTTGACTAAGTCAAATGAAAATGGAAATTTGATTAATTAATATTATAATAATAACCATACTAAAAAATTATATTATAGAGAGAGTGTGTTGTGGTTTAATTTGGGTGGTTAGGTAGAATATTTGTTATTTTGGTTAACCTAGTACCAACAATCTCTCTAGTAGTCAACCTCTCTCTGGTTTTCAGACTTAGAAGAAGCCCAAATTTCTTCCCTGTGTATGTATATATATATAAACCAATAAAACAAACCAATAAAATGAAATGGATAAATTACCTTATACTTACTACCCAGTTTTTTAAATAAATTAAAAAAAAAAACAAAAACCCATATCTTTCCTTTTCCCTTTGGCTTTGGCTTCTCCTTCGTTCCTTCTGTCCTCCATTCCACCCCATTTTCTCTACATTTAACTATGATTGGAGTTTATAAGGGCTTACCTTGGATTCTATCTTTTGATCTACTCATGAATTAGGGTTATCTTTTTCCTACCAAGTCGGAGGTCATGGCCCTAGCTCTATCGACGTCCTACAAGAGGTCACGGCTATCGTCGCCATGCCACTATAGGGTTATCTTTTTCCTACCAACTCGGAGGTCATGGCCCTAGCTCTATCGACGTCCTACAAGAGGTCACGTCTATCGTCGCCATGCCACTATGTTTCCTTCGGGATGAAGTGTTGGTTCCTTCTATCGTTTCCTTACCTCCATAGCTTGGATCCTCTTATTTTTTGCAGTCATATTCTCATCACACATCATCAACTTCATCATCGCCGCCTTGTGTCATTCAATTATAAATAAAAGCACAAAACACATGCAAGGGCGAGAAAGCGAAGATTCCAAGTGAAGGGTTTCGGTAATTGGAGGGTTTGCATGTGATTTATTTATTTTTAATTATTATTACTACTTGTAACTACCTGTGGCGGTTTATTGCTCATTAGAATTGCCATGTACTGGTAGACTATTAGAGTTGGAGTTAGTTTGCTCTATATATAGGGTTAACAGTATAGGTATGTTTCTACTCTCTATATGTGTACCAAAATATATATTATTATATTATATAATATATTTATATAATATAGTGTTGACATATATATATATTTTTTCTAATATAGCTTAAAATATTTATTTATTATATTTGTTATTTATGAAGGAAATTGAAAGGAATTTATATAAATTTAATTAAGTGTTTTATTTTAGTTTTTTCCACAGGTTTAGATAAGAAAATAATGTCATTATTTAAGTGAAGTAATTATCTATATTTTAATTTATCAAATTAATTGTTGTTTTTTATTTGAATATATAAATATTTTTATTAAATATTATAATTTAAAGACCTTAATTCTTATACTTATTGTTTTTTTGTGGAACTTATGACATACTGGAATAAATAATGGAAGCTAAAGTATTCACAGGTTAATATTTTATTTGTTTTTATTTTTTAT
>APFE031679870.1:468231-486297 GCA_000404065.3 Pinus taeda | reverse complement strand
AACCTACTACATTGGCATACGGAATTTGAGACATATATTCATTTTCTTCATTTGTATTAGGACATAAACTAGAAGAAAGCTTAAAATGGGAAGCTAAAGGGACTGACACGGGCTTCACTTTATTCATACCAAACCTCAAGATTATCTTCTCAATATACTTTTGTTGTGATAGCCACAGCGTACCATTGCTCCTGTCTCTGAAAATCTCCATGCCCAAAATCTGTCTTGCTGCTCCTAGATCTTTCATATCAAATGTCCTTGCCATCTGAGTCTTTAACCTGTTGATCTCTACTATTCTTTTGCTTGCTAAAAGCATATCGTCAACATACAACACTAAGATAATGAACATGCCATCACTTGATTGCTTAAAATAAAAACAATGATCATATTCACTTCTTATATATTTTTGACTCAACATGAAAGAATCAAATTTCTTGTACCATTGTCGAGGCGACTGCTTCAGACCATACAATGATTTCTTGAGCCTACAGACAAATTTCTTGTTGCGATGTTGAACAAACCCTTCCGGTTGTTCCATATAAATTTCCTCATCTAAATCTCCATGTAAAAATGCAGTCTTAACATCTAGTTGTTGTAATGCTAAATCAAGCAAAGTGACTAATGCTAACACAATTCGAATTGAAACTATTTTAACAACTGGTGAAAATATCTCATGAAAGTCAATGCCTGCTTGCTGAGAAAAACCTTTTGCGACCAGCCTTGCTTTGTTCCTGTCCTCTATATCATGCACACCCCGTTTCAATCTGAAAACCCATTTACATCCCACAATTTTCCTGTCTTTCGGAAGTTCAACCAGATCCCATGTGCCATTCTTACCTAAGGCCATCATTTCGTCCTTCATAGCTGCTTTCCACTTTTCACTTTTCGAACCTTCTATAGCTCCCTGATAGCACAAAGGTTCATCATCGTTAGCAGTAAATGCAACTGAATTGAAGTAACATAATCATCATATCTTTAGACCTCTTTCACTCATATGGCCCAACCTTTGATGCCATAAACGAATAGAATTACTGTCATTTTTAGACACCGTAGACACATGATCTAACCCTGTTCTTCCTTCTAACTGAAATAGATCTCCTACCTTCTTAGCTTTCATTACTAGTAAAACACCTTTGTAAATTTTCATTACTCCACCTTGAATAACAGTTTTATATCCATTTGTGTCAAGTGCTCCTAGTGAAATTAGATTTTTCCTTAATTCTGGTACATGTCTTGCATCAGTTAAAATTTTAGTTGTCCCATCAAACATTTGCAGCTGAATACTTCCAATTCCCACAATGTTACATGTGACATCATTACCCATGTAAACAACTTCATCATTAATTGATTTATACGTCTTAAACCATTCTCTATGAATGCATATGTGGTTTGATGCACCAGAATCTAACAGCCAATGTTGATCATGATTTGACAAATTAACTGATAACACTTCATCACTCATACCTCAACCGGATGTCAAAACTGTATCTATCGTGTTTGATTCTTTCTTCTCTGTCGAAGAATCTTCTTTAGAAGTTTGTTGTCGCTTCCAACAGTCCTTCTTCAAATGTCTCGATTTGCCACAAAACCAACACTTTACCTTACTCTTCTTCCCTTTCGACTTTGAACGTGAGTCGTTGTGCCTACTGAAGCATCTTTCTTTAGAATGACCTCTGACCATCATTGCTTCTGATGTAGAGGTTTCTAAATTTGACCTTCTCCTTGTTTCTTCAGATAATAAAGATGCAACTACATCATCAAACTCAAGGGTTTCTGATGAACTAAGACTTTTAGAAGTAACAATATGATCCCATGACTCGGGCAATGAGCATAATAAAGTAATAGCTTTATCTTCTAATTCAAATTTTACTTCTACACTTTCTAATTGCACCAAGAGAGTATAAAAGTATTCAAATGATCAGTAATCGATGTACCTTCCTTCATTCGCAAACTGTACAACTGTCGCTTCAGGAGAATCCTATTGGTTAAGGATTTTTTCATGTACAGCTTGTAAAGCTTCGTCCACAAATCAGCAGCCGTTTTCTCTGACACGATGTTAAACAAAACATCATCCGCCAAACATAGTCAAATAGCGCTCAATGCTCTTTCATCCATCTCGGTCCACTCATCATCTGTCATGTTGTAAGGCTTTTTGGATTTTCCCATCAACGCCTTCGCCACGCCCTGTTGCACAAGTAGATCGTACATCTTTACTTTCCAGATCTCGAAGTTGTTTTTTCCATTGAACTTCTCGATCTCAAAACGAGCACTTTGATTTTTTGCCATATTGTATCAACCAAACAATCTCCAATTCCAACTTGTTAACAAATCAAATTAATATTCAACAAAAAAATGCCTTCGCCTTCTATTATACTGCATTTACCTTATCAAAAAATCTCTTTGTTGTACAAATTGCAAATTACAAAAAAAAATAGATAACAAAAAATTGCAGTTTTACCAAGGCGATCCTCGCTTGGCACGCCGAAAGGGTCTTGGCGCTTCCTTAACAGCAGAGGATCTGCACCAGAGGCAAAATCAGTTAGAGTAACAAGATTGGCGCGAATAAACCCATCGAATCCGCGCCAATCGGGATATTAGCGCTCTGGCACGACTAAACCCGTCGAATCCGCGCCAATTGGCGCGCCTATTTAGCAATAAACCGCGCCAGCCCGTTCATTGTCTAAAATTGGCGCGACTGTTTCACCCAAAACCGCGCCAATCGCCAAATCATCGAAAAACTCCACTTGCAGCAGCTCTGTTACACGCACCTTCTCCTCAACACGCTCTGATACCAATTATTGGAGCAAACAGTGCGCAACGGAAAATAAAAGACAAACACAGCGTAGAAAATCATACACAAATGACACAATGATTTAACGTGGTTCACCCAACCAATCTGGGCTACGTCCACCAAACAGAGGCATCGGCAATCTTATTATTAAACAGGAGATTACAAATAGTTTATTTCTTCACACACTCTCTCTACCATTACCAAATATCCTGTACGGGCATATTTTTATAGCTAAGAGAATAACACTGACTCATAAATTCTCTCACAAAAAATATAGGATGCATTAACTCCTTCCCAACAAAATAGAGCTAATATAGCAACAAATCCTATTGTTGTCACCTACATGAGATTTTTGCCCAATTTATTAAAACCAAAAATCTCAACAATTTAGTCGATCAAAATAAGATTACTAAGTTTTATATAAATAAAACAAATTTATTGCTTTGCCATCTATGGACACATCACTGACCTTAGCTCGTTAATGATCTTTTCAATACAATTGGAAATTAAGTAGCAATATAATAATAAAACTGAAACCAAGGTTTAGATCTTCACCATTCAATTTACAAAGTATATTCTATGGTATTTTCAATCATAAAAAAATACGAAATAATGGTTTATATATTTATTACAAGTTCCATCGGTTTAAATTGTTTTAATAAGATTTTTGAAGGTTGATAGAATTAGAAAATAAGTATGATGCTGTTGCTTTATAACAATAAATTTTAGGTTATTTAAGAGTTATCGTAACGGATTAAACTAGTTTAGATTTATTTTAAATTTTGGATTATTGTAATTGATTAAATTAGTTTATATTTATTTTAAATTTTGGATTTATCAAGAGTTAATAGAGATTAAATTTCTCAAGGTGTAAACATTTTGCATTTTTAAAGATTTGATTGTTCTAGGAGCTTGATAGATTTTGAGTTAAGATGGATCTAGGATGGTTTAACTATTAATTTTATTTTATTTATTTTATTTTTATTTCTATGTAATTTCACTAATCCAAAATGTTTTAATTAATAATTTTATTTTTATTTTCATTTTAATTTTATGTAATTTGAATGGTCAAATGTTTAGATAACATATATAACAAGACATATAATATATCTTCCATACTGGGATGGAGAGTGTGTCGACCAACATGTAATAAAATAAAATTAAAAAATAAGATATTTAAAAATATTCCGATTGTGAAATGAGAGATTTTTTTGTGTATGTGATATTGATGAACCATGGTATTGGCCAATTGCTATGGTATCGTTAATAATATCCATGGTAAAGTGGGGTAAATATCCATGGTTAAAATCTTGTCATATTGTAACTATTAAGTTTTGATGTGCTTATAAATTAATTTAAATATGATTACAAAATTATTTTAATTTATGTAGTGAAATAGATCTTAATTTATAACTCTTATTTATATATTATATATGTTAATGTAATAGAGGTGTAGGTATATCTCAAAAGTAATTATAATATTTTTATTTTAGATTAAGTAAAAAAATTATAAAATTAAATTCAAATAAAATATTTTCATGGTGAAATGAGTGATGGTTTTTTAGCATGTTTTATAATTGAGCCATCGTATTGGCCTATGTATGGTATGGTGGGGGTAAAGTATTATTTTGATTGTGAAATAAGATATTATTTTTGGGTATGTGGTATTGATGAGCCATTTTATTGGCCCATGGTATGGTATCATTAATAATATCATGGTAAAGTGAGGGTGAATATCTATGATTAAAAATCTTGTTATATTGTAACTATTAAGTTTTTATGTGCTTATTAATCAAATTTAAATATGGTTAGAAAATTATTATTTTTATTTATCTGGTGAAATAGATCTTAATTTATAACTCCTATTTATATCTTATATATTTTAATGTGATGATGTGTATATATATCTCAAAAGTAATTATAATATTTTTATTTTAGATTTAATCAAAAAAAATTACAAAATTAAATTTAAATAAAATATTTTGATGGTGAAATGAAAGATGGTTTTCTAGCATGTTGTATTGATGAGCCATGATATTGTAATAAATCATATTTACAAGTTAATAATATTTATGGCAAAGTGCATGTGAATATCCATGGTTAAACATATTGTTATATTGTGTGAATATATGTGGTTAAACATATTGTTATATTGTATGTTTATTGCAAGTATTAAAGTTTTCATGTGCTTATTAATTAAATTTAAATATGATTATAGAATCACTACTCTATTTTATAAAGTAAAACTGATCTTAACTTATTATTGCTACTTATAAATTATATATTTTAATGTAATATGTATATTCTGATTTTCTTTTATCTAAAAAATTATTTGTTTTATTAATAAACAAATAACAATGTACTATTGAATTTTAATTATTTTTATCTACTTTTTTAAGTTTTATGAATGACTCCCAATATACCTCTATATTACTGTAACTACTATGTAAATATATTCCAATCCTTTATGTATTATAAATTGAACATAATAATATAAATTCAACATATTAAAAAGACATCTAAAAATATTTAAAACCTTTTTTACCCTACACTTAAGTATCACTCTTATTAAATATTGAGTTGTAGGCAATAATCTAAATTTATCTCTTGCCTATAATTTTATCTATATTATTTTAGCTCATTAATTATTTATAACGGTGTGAAATAAAAGAATTTGGTATATTATATATATTATTATAAAATAATTATAATATTTTATTAATGAGACTCCTTAAAAAGTTTATCTTTCTCAACTATTATAAAATAATATGAAATCATTATATTTTATATTTTTTTTAATACAAATGATATATCTAAAATATTTCTCTTATCAATTAAATATGATATAAATATTAATTAATGTGCTATAACATATATTTAATAAGATTAGACACTTCAGACAACAAGATTTAATACCGTTTATAAAATTCAAATATTATATAGAAATTACTTATAGAAATTAAAGGCCATTAATACATTTAAAAAATTTCAATTAAAAAAAAAAAATCCATGACAGCGATGAGTGATAAAAAACTTATTTGCAAAATGAGGAAACAAATTTACTCGTGATTTTAGAAATCTAGCTAACCATGACCAACGTCTTGGTGACAACTGACAACTCTGCCTATGAATCCCTCATTCCATAGAATTCGTTGGGGAAAGGGAGGACTTACATCTTCGTTGTCATCTATTAAATAAAAATAAAAAATAAAAAAACTAGCAAAACATGATCAATGAATTCGATCACACACAAAAATTTAAAAAATAAAAAAATAAACAAAAATATATTATAAAATATTAAAAAAATTAAAGACAAATATGATGTAAAAAAATATATTAAAAAACAAAAAATCAAATAAAAAAACAACCAACAATAACAACAAAAACAAAAACAGCCACAAATTCAAACATATATATTAAAAAAATTATAATTAAAAAATATAAATAAAATTTTGACAAAAAACCTTAAAAAATAATATATGGATGAGAAAATTAAAACAACAATCAAAACATTAAAAATAATAATAATAACAAGTTAATTTAAAAAAAAAAAAAATAAACATTCAAAAAAATTGAAAATACACAATAAAATAAAATAAAGAAATAACAAATAAAATAAAATAACATTTAAAAAAACATTTTATTAAAGCAAATAAAACACACTTTTTAAAATTAAATTTTAAAAAAAATAACCTGGGAAGCTTAAAACATGTTAATAAAAAGATTTTATTGAAAAAATTAATAAATAAAAAAATTGGAAAAATAACTAATCTTATGAATTTTGATTGAATTTTTAGGGAGCCAAAACATGTTCATAAAGATTTTTATGAAAAAATTAAATAAAAAAATTTTGAAAAACAACCAATTTTATGAAATTTTGATGAATTTTATATGGGAGCTAAAAACATGTTAAATAAAAGATTTTTATGAAAAAATTGAATTAAAAAATGGAAAAATAACAAATTTTACGAAATTTTAATGAATTTTATGTTAAAGATGATGACATTTTAGGTTTTTTTTCCTTAAAAAATGATTAAGATAAGATTTAAAGTAAAAATAACAAAAAATGTAAAAAAATAGAACATAACATGTTAAACATTATTTTTTTAATTATATCTATATGCAAAATGTGTATTTCTGTCAGTGTTTAAAATTATTATTTTTAGTGATTAATTTTTTATTGTGTATTGAAGTATTAATTCGATATATAAATATATTAAAAATTTACCTCAAAATATAATGTGATATTTATTTTTAATTTGAAAACAAATTAAATTTTTCTTATAAAAAATATATTGCAAAGAAAACAAAAAACACATGTTTTAGAAAACCTTAAAAAATAAATATGGTAAGTGAAAAAAAGAGAGTGAATAAGCACTTGAAATGGTAAAATTATCACTAAAAAAAAAATTATTCACATTATTCATTATAAAATTAACTTGTCAAATAATATGCAGCAAAAAGGGTTGATGTTGCACACACTTTTCAATTTAAGTGCAAAAATATGCTCCAAAAATAAAGTGTATTTTGAATAACCACTTTCCAAAATCCAGTGGTTTTTTTCTACCTTAAAAAAATGGTACCTTAAAAAAACTGGTAATCGGTGATTTTCTCGTTTGATCGATAACAACGTACTTTGAAAAACCTTAAAACAAAGGCATCAACACTTTGTCTATGAGTATACAATGCATTGGAACACTCCAACAACAATGACAATGAGAATTTATAATATTATCATCAATGTTGTGTCTACACTATATAAGAGTGTTGAACGAGGAACACCACCTAGATATTTAGTTTTTAATCAAAATCACCAAACCTAGTAGCTACAAAGACCCCAAAAAATACCTATAAATAATGACATGCAATAATGACTTAAAAATGATCAATCAAAGAGCTAAATGAAAACAATAAAGGGAGATCTTTGAAGATTTTCTCCCCAGTGGAGTCATCAATTGTATTTTCCTGGAATGTACCTTTGTAACCAAAGAGTATTTCCCACATATTTGTCCATTGATATGTGATAGGAAGCTATCCACAATCTTTTGCTAATGAACTAGACACACATGAACATGTAGAAAAGGAAAGTAAATGTGGAGGTGTATACATTTTCTTTGTAGGTTGATCCTAGCTTGGCTTAGTTGATGGTGTCTCCAAGAGTCTTTGTCTTTACCTCCAACATCTATCTCCTACAAACAAAGATCACAATACACCAAATTATACCCTCCAATGCAAATGTTAGCCATACAATCATTTAAATATACATATAAAAATATAGATTCAACTATCTACATGTAAATGAACATAAATAAAATGGGGGAAACATTGACCTATTATATTAAATAATGGCACTAATAATGGGTACAAGTCCCTTGAGCTATTTCATAAGAGACTCCTCTCACTCCTAGTTAAGGCTCATTGTTGGTAGACTTATCCCAAGGTGGAATATCATGTTGTCACTCCAACAACATGGCTTTACTTTCACTCTTTCTATATATCTTTGCTCCCATAGAGGATGCTTATTTATAGCTAATTTGAAGAGATGGAGGGGATGAACCTAAGCATTTTGGAAATTTTTTTACATGGTTTCTTCATCCTTATTCTCCTTTGGATCACCATTATGAATTTTTCCATGCCTTATCCTCTCGCTTTAGAAACCCCAACTACATTAGCACTTGTTTCTTGAAGGATAAGAGCATTCAACACCTCTTGCTAGTGCGTTGGGATCATTGCAGTGCTCTATGCTAGTATACTAGGAACATTGGAGGACTAAGATAAGATATTTTTAAAGTTTTTTACCTTATGTATATGCAATATCTCAATATCACTTATCCAAGGTTTCTAAATTGGACTCAAGGAGTGTCAAATTAAGCTATAACAAAGATCCTATTTCTTTGAATACTAAAATGAGACATTGACAAAGAAAAGAAAGTTGAGGAGACTAGTCTTTGTTAGCCTTTTAAAGATGGTGGTGCCTTGTGAATTTTGAAGAAAATGAAAATTTTCTAGAAAAGGATGTTATATTGAATGGAAAGGCATATTTTATTTTATTTTTATTTTTTTTAGTCTTTTTTTTAATGTGGGTCGACTTTATGATGTTATTTCACTATATAAGAATGCTAATTTCACATTCCAAATTAAATGACTTCAATTAACTAGATTTAAATATCATATGACATCCCAAGTTTAGATTAGTGATACATCTTACATTTGATTTAAAAATGGATAAATCATTAATGATAATAATCATTAACATACACAACACATTGTATAAGTCAAATAACATCAATAGCTATATTATATGAAAATATACTATAGTAGATTCATTTTAAACTTAGATTTACCAAACACTAAGAGGGATCAAATTTCTGAAGGTGTAAATATTTTTATCATGTAATTCCATTTCATGCATTAATTCCTTCATATCATATGATTACAAAAATTACACATTAAGAAACTCGATCCCTCTAGATGCTTGATAAATCTAGTTTTAAGATGGGTCCACTCTAGTTTTGTTTTTAGAATTTTGTCATGTACATATGTGCATACATAGTTATTCATTTTTTGTTTTCATGTAATGTATCTCCTGTATATTGGGGTATAGAGTACCTCTTCATGCAATCAACTATGTATAGAGAATAATCTTTTTTTTTCATTGTCAACCAACAAATTACATTAACTCATGAGCATGAGAGGGATAGAGAGAGAGACTAGTTTTGTTTTTATAGCGTTGTCATGTACGTATATGCATACATAGTTATTCATTTTTTGTTTTCATGTAATGTATCTCCCCTATATTTGGGTATAGAGTACCTTCTAATGCAATCAACTATGTATAGAAACAAACTACATTAACTCATAAAAGAAAGAGAGAGAGAGAGAGAGAGAGAGAGAGAGAGAGAGAACAAGGAAAGTCTCATACTCATATGACCACTATAACCTATAGGTGTGTACGTATCATAAATATGTCCCTTTCACACACATAGGTGAATCAAGGGGATTTGAACTACAAACCTCCTCGCACATAATACTTCATTTACAAGGCCATTGCCAGTTGCAATGCCCCACAAGGACTACCAACTTGTATATTTTTACTATAAGGCCTACTTGTAAATCTTTGTTACTGCTATTAGTGACTTATGGTAAAATTATAAATATTTCCAAATGTTCTAATTCTAGTTCAAAAACATAAATTTAAATTTACTTTAAATTTGGCTCATATTTTTTTAATGTAAGTGTATATTTTTTTAATTTAACATCTCTAATGCTAACAGAGCAACATCTCCCCCACATTTGGTTTGTGAACAATAAACATGAATGATATATTCTAAATTATATATTATTGAATAGACATTTCATACATGTCAAATATGGAATCTCAATTTAAAATTTAGTGATGCATATCAAAGTGTAATTACAAAAAGAAAAGAAATAAAAAATATTAAATAATATATTAATCATTAAACATACAAAAAACATTGTTATAAAATTAAACTCATCAAATCAAATATATAGGAAGTGTGTAATGTGTGTGGTGTGTGTGTGTGTTGTGTGTGTGAATAATATGAATCAATAATATATTCAATTATACATTTCAAGTCAAATATAAATGTTAAATACACATGTAAATATAGATTGCAACAATCAAATATAAACATCACAACTACTACTAGTTGGTTCTACCATCGAAGCTAGAGGCATTAGTATCTCTATCAAATAATAGTATAGAATATAGCATCTAAGTAAGAGATAGTGGTTGGTTATATACTAGAGGAGATATTGGTTAATATACTATTGACTCGAGATGGTGGTTGGTCTACCACTAAAGGAGATGGTGGTTGATCTACTACTGGAAGAAGTGATAGTGGTAAATCTACTATTTGAGTTATTTTTGGTTAGTTTGCTACTATATGATATGGTGATTAGTCTACTAATGGAGAATGTGGTGGAGGTGGAGGATGAGGAGGTGGTGGAAGAGTACTATCCTCAATAGATTAACCTAAGAAGAAGACTTACGAGCCCTCAACCTCTCAACTAGATTAAGGGCATTAATAAGCCAACTCATTAATAATATTATACCATGGGGAAGGATCATCATTATCAATGCAAGCTTAGGGTTCTACATGTTCTCCTGAGGTCATACAAGTACCACTCTATAGCATGTAATTAGTGCAAGTATCTTATCAATTACATACCAACATAATCTATGACCTAGTTTGTGTGGCATGCAAATATATACACCTAAGGTTAATCATCTACCTCAACTATATACTAATCATGCTAGGGAGGAAACTCTCTAATGTATGTGCTAACATTTACAAAATAGTAGACAATAATAGCTAAAAAATTAAAAAAAAACTATTACAATCAATTACATGTGCAATAAATAAGTTGAAACAAAATATGTAGGTAGATTAGTTAAAAGATAATGATAATATTATCTTTTTCATATGTTAGCTCACATTAACTAAATATGATGTTTGAACATTATTTCTAATCCATGATTATGTATGGTTATTGTACAAATCAAGGGTGCAATCATCTTCACTAGTTGATAAATCCATGCCTTTGAATTGAGTAGTCTACACGATCACTTTAGTTGGTCCCTCTTGGGTGACACATATCCCAAAATGTGCATACACATATCAATCATTGTCCTACGTTGGAGTTAGTTATTGTCATAAAAATCACCATAAAATTATCAAAAATAAAGTAGATAACTCTAAAGAAAATGGGAAGACAATGCTTCCATCAAACATGACATAATAGTGATCTTGCACAAAACAAAATTATTCTAAAAAATGGTAAATCACTTAATCATTTTATACCTTTGAGCTAAAATATCTACACAATGTGTCAAAGGGAAACCAATGCATTTCCCATTATAGGTATGATGTTCCATTTTCAAGACCTTAAGCATGAAGCACCAAACCTCTTCTACATTGAATGATTATAAATGTAATAAGTATAAAGTTTTATTTGATTGCTATCATAGTGAAATGCTCTCTAATACTATTCAAATATACCCCACCTATGACAAGGAAATGTATTGCATGATATTGGCATGTTGAATACTAGATAAATCCATGCCTTTGAATTGCCTAGCCTACATGACCACTTTAGTTGGTCCCTCTTGGGTGACATATATCCCAAAATGTGAATACACATCAATCATTTTCCTAGGTTGGAGTTAGTTAGTGTTAGAAAAATCACCATAAAATTAACAAAAATAAAGTTGATAGCTCTGAAGAAAATGGGAAGACACTTCTTCCATCAAGGACGGCATGATAGTGATCCTGCACAAAACAAAATTATTCTAAAAAATGGTAAATCACTTAATCAGTCTATACCTTTGAGCTAAAATATCTACACAATGTGTCAAAGGAAAACCAATGCATTTCCCATTATAGGTATAATGTTCCATTTTCATGACCTTAAGCATGAAGCACCAAACATGTTCTACATTGAATGATTGTAAGCACAAGAAAATGTATATTTAAAGTTAATTTTATGGTGCATTTGTTTTATATAAAAGCATCAAGAATAGTGCCTCCATATATTTCCTAAAGCATTAACAATTAGAGAAAATTTGTAATTTTGAAATTTCACTCAATGATGTTCTTATAATATATAGGAGTGTTGCGAACAATTTCTACTAATAGTATAGATACACTAAAATAAAAAATAAAAAAATAAAATTAAAAAAAATTGATTTTTTTTCCACATGGCATGCTTTATTTGATCTAATGTATCATGCATTATCAGGTGAATCCTTATGTCTAAAATGAGCCTCCTGAGGAAAATAATAAATAATATTAATAAAATAGGAGTAATATATTTTTAAAGGAAAAAAAATACATTTTTAATTATATTTTTGGCTTATATCCTTATAGGTTTGCCCAAATGTCAAATGTAGACACCCATTGAATACATAATTAAATTCCACATCAATTAAGTACCCACCATGCATACTTTTGAGTAGACCCACATTGAAAAAAATAAATGAAAATACATGAAAAAACATATTTCTTTGAAGGTTTGTGTTGGTGTTCTCTCATATCGCTTCACCCTTAAGTCCACTAACCAAGGGTGGAGTAAGGAAAATTTTTCGTTGTTTGAGTCACAACAAAAAGCATTCAAGGATCTAAAATATTTCCTCTACTTCACATGAGTCCTCACCTTGAAAGAACTATAACATCCATTTGATATTGAGATAGATGCTTCTAACTATGCTATCCATGTAGTCCTCACTCAACAAGGACATTTGTTGGCCTATCATAGTGAAACGCTCTCTAATACTATTCAAAGATACACCACCTATGACAATGAGATGTATTGCATGATGTTTACATGCTGAAAGTGGAAGCATATATTATAGCAAACGAGATGGTCATCCATATTCATCATATGCCTCTATAATTCATGTAAACATAAGGAAAGTTATAGCATGACCACCATAAAAAATGGTCCACACACCTGCAACAGTTCCACTTGAAAATCAAGTACAAGAAGGGTGGAACCAATCATATTCCAAACTACCTTATTATTCCCCCAATATGATGCTAACCATAGTTCTTAACTCTTGTGGGAAGGGGACTTCTAGGTGGCCACAATTATACAACAATGACTCTAACTTCATTTCTACATACTAAATGTTGATCACAAAAAAATATTTCTGTACTTGCACCTATAGGATGCACTCTTGTGCTATCTAGGCCACCTTTGTGTTCCTTAAAGCTAACATGCTAGCTTGATTTGGGAGGCACATTATAGTTAGGTGGCAAGGCACTTTGTTGTGGAGAAGATAGCAGTAGTACTTTTAGAAGTATTTATACTAGTCAAAGCTTTGACAGGATGTCCAAAAATTATTATATCATGCAATTCATGTTCCATTGCTAAACCATCCATCAAAAAGAATACTTTACCTACCCTAAGCAAGCATTAGGATCCATTCTCCATGGATTACACATCAAGTTTTCCCTCCACCAAGAACAATAACAATTTTTTTTTATGGTTGTCAATTGTTTCTTTGCAGTGGGCATTTTGGAACCATGCAAGAAAAGTACCATAGTTGAAGCCAAAATTAAACTCTTTTTTGAGTGTGTTTGGGTCCATTTTGGGCTTACCTCAAACCATTATTTCAAATAGGTACAATAGGTTCCTCAATATATTTTGGTCCAGACTATGGTATCTAATGGATATCAAGTTAACCAAATTGGCTTCCTTTCATCCTCAAATAGATGAACAAAAAAAAGTTATCAATAGGATGATTGTGCATATTTTTCACATACACAAATCCAAGAATCCATGTAAATGAGATGAAATCCTTCCATATGTTCAACATAGCTATAACAAATCCCTCCATAACTTTACTAGCAATAGTCCTTTTCAAGTGTGCTTAGGTTCCAATGATTGGCCCTAATTGATTCAGTTCTACCCATTACAACTTCAGCGAAAGAGTCCTCCCATGCTTAGGAAAAAATATATATAACATGAATTTTTTTTTAAAGGATCCAACGCCTCCGAAAATAGGTTCATGATATCCTATTGAAAGCCAATGTCAAGTACAAGCAACAACATGACAATCACCAAGTTCCAAATTAGTTTTAGGTTGGTGATAAGGTGTCATTGCATTTATAGAAAGATTGCCTCATAGTCCCCCACAAGAAGCTTAAACCACTTTGATATGGGCCTTAAACAATCACAAGGTTTTTTGGTGAAAATTCCTTTGAATTGAATATTCCTCTTTTCTTTGTATTGCACCTAGTATTTAATGTGGAGCATCTTCAACCATGTTTTGCACCTTTGTTGGAACCTCGATGGTAGTTGAGAAACTAGCCCCTATAGACATTAATGTTTACTGCATTGAATATGATACAATGGATTAAATCATGCACACCAAGATGAAGTATGGTTTCCAATAGAGCATATAACTCTATTGTGTTGTCAAAGCAAGGAAACTTCTTCACTAAGGAAAGTGGCTCACTAGGAACCAAATTTAGTAGAATTTTCCCCATATGATGAGGGAACTTAATGCAATGGAGACCACTTCTTCCTGGGGGGAGGATTGATCTAGGTGGATATTAGCTTCCACCTACCTCTTCCACTAACTCAATATTTTTCTATATTCTTGGTATTTTTTCTATGATTTATAGGTCCCAAAATTCTAGGGCCATGTTGAAGCCATAAATGATATTTTTTCTTTCTCCATTTTATGGGTCATGGATTGCAATCACCAAAGTTGTAATCCCTGGATAGATATTTCTAGTGAGCTATTATGTGCCCCAAATGAAGATTTTATGCAAAAGTTACACCCCTAGGAAGTTGATGTACCAACCAACCACCTGTTGACCCAAAAAAAAAAATTGCTCCTATGTGGAAAATAAATTCCATTGAAAATATTTACCCAAGTTCCTTCACACTATTTCCTTTATATATAACACTTATTCAATTTACCATTGTGCAAAGAAACTTAATGCACACATCTCTCCATACATTGTTTCTCTGCACACTTTCTCTTTGAATTTTGTCCTCCACACAATCTCATCTTTCGCACAACATGAGACTTTGAACAATTCATTTATCTTCACTCCTTGTCATTATTTAACACTAATTGTATATATAACATATTAGAAATAAATTTTCCATCTTAACTCTCTTGTTTTCCTTTTGGATTGTTTTGAGGTCACTTAAAGCATTAATAAAGGGAATTTATCTCCATGCAAAGGTGACATGATGGAAATCATATTTCTGGATTTTCTCCCTATCACTCCTCATAAATCATGATTGTGCTTAGTAACTTCTACTTATTATTTTTCCTTGACCAATGGAATGGCATGAGAGATGCTATTAGTAATTACAACATTCTTCAAAGTGTCTATCTTTACCAGCAACACCTTTCCATATTTAACAATATCCCTCACAAAAAGATATTAATCATCAATATGCTTTGTCTTTGAATGATAAGAAGGATTATTTTCCAAAAAAAATTCACTTTGGCTATCACAATCTATCCTTATAGCTTGTTCTAACAACCCCATACCTGTACACAATCTCTTTAACCAAATTGCTTCTTTTCTTGCATGAGGAGTTTCCATGTATTCAACCTTTGTACATGAATGTGCCACTAGATACTATCTCTTGTTCATTCAATTCATTTCTCTTCCAAATAGTTTAAGCACATACCCACTTGTAGATCATCTATGATTTATATCTCCTTCCTAATTTGCATCAACGAAACCATGTATGTCCAACACTCTGACCAATTCTATTCTTCCTTGGTAGCATAGACCATAATCATTATTTCCACATGGATACCTGAAACCCTATTTACTACTATCCAATGCTCCTTCCCTAGTTTTGACATAAACTTGCTCAATAATCTCACTGCATGTGCAATGTCTGGTTTGGTACAAACCATTTCATATATCAAACTACCAATTGCACTCACATATGGAATACAAGACATGACCTGATTTTCATCTTCTTGTTTATTTAGACATTGTTCTCCAGATAACTTTACACCTACGTGAATAGGATCCTTCAATGGTTTACTATCATGCATATTAAACCTCTGTAATATTGTCTTGAGATACTTCCTTTGATTTAACCATTTTTACCTCTTTTCGAGGCCTCTTTTAATTTTAATGCCTAAAATAAAGTTTGTGGCACCCAGGTCCTTCTTATCTAATTCAATTGACAATTGGGTCTTCACATATTGCATAATTTATCTATAATCTATAATAAAAAACATATCATCCATATATAGTACCAAATAAATAACACGATCACCAACTAATTTTAAATATGCATAGTTTTCTACTTTGCCCTTCTGAGGCAAATTCCCTTTATATATGTATCAAATTTTTTATACAACATCCTTAGTGATTTATTTAACCCATACATAGACTTTTTAACCTACATACTAGTTCTTTCTTACCCTTCATTGTAAATCCTTCTGGTTACTTCATGCAGATCTCTTCTTCCAGATCCCCATGTAGGAATGCTTTCTTTGCATCCATATGTTCTACATCAAAATCAAAAGCAGAAACAATAAATAAAAGTAATCTAATAGAAGCTAACTTGGAAATAGGAGAAACAATTTACCAAAATCAATTCCCAACATATGGGAATAACCATTTGCTACTAATTGAGCCTTTTATTTCTCCTTTTTTCCTTCTACATTCATCTTATTCTTGAACACCCATTTGCTTCCAATGGGTTTTCTTCCAGCCAAAAAATCCACTAGATCCGAAGCGTCATTCTTGTCTAAGGTTGTCATTTCTTCAACCATGGCCTTTTTCTAGAGTTTTCCATTCTCTGAATCCACCGCCTCCCTGATAGTTCTAGGATCATCATCAATAATAGATAAAGAAAAATTAAAACAAAAATCAGATGGAGTATACCTCTCTAGATGCCATCTTTCTTGAACTAATACCTAAAAATTTGAGTATGTGGTTCTTCTTCTTTTGATTCATATTCTTCTATGGAGTTTGATTCTTCATCCTTTAAATCACACCCTATCTTATATGGTTCCTTCTCCCTTGGTATGACTTCTTGTTTCATGACATCCTTCACTTCTCTAAATATCAATATCGATTGTACACAATCTTCTTTGTTTCTGGGTTCTAAAGCTTGTAACCTTCTAAACCATCTTTCTACCCAATAAAAATGCACCTTCCAGATTTACAATCCAACTTTGTTATTTTCTCCTTTAGAACATGTACATATGCATCACATCCAAATACCTTGAGACATGAAAGAGAGATTTTCTTACCAATCCATACATTAGATGGAATCTTATCCTTCAACAATGAGGAAGGTGAATTATTTACCAAGTAACATGCAATATCCACTACATTGTAGGTTTTAACCCCATACAGAAATTACCTGCATACGAATTCTAAATCACAGGAAAAATAAAAATGCAAGAGCATAACACATAAAACACATATACACAGAGATTTTCCACTGGATCTCAAAACCGAGACTACCAGCTTGATTTTTCATTATATTCCTTTCAATGTTACAATACATATTTATACATGCCGAAGCATCCAATACCATGGACCGAAAACCATCGCGTCCAAAACCGTGGACCGAAAAACCATAGGTTGGTTCGCCCAACCTAATATAGGGTCCAAAAATATTTTTCTCGGGGTGCTGCCCCAAACCCCGTAGAGAGGGGCTACCCGCCCCCCTCAAACCCCCCGGACAGGGGGGGCTGCCCCACCCCCTGTGACCCCCCCGCTGTGCAATCGGCGCGGCGAAGGGGG
>APFE031679870.1:381737-464820 GCA_000404065.3 Pinus taeda | reverse complement strand
CGCCCCCCCTCTAACCCCCCGGTACACTACGTGGTTTAGTTGTGGAAAGAATATAACACAACCCAACATACATATACCCAGAATTCTTGTCCTAACCCAGCACCATTGAGCATGCTCCTCAACTTTTCCTTCAACATCTTATTCATCCTTTTAGAAACTCTCTTTTGCTAAGGTGTATATGGAGTAGTCTTTTGTCTTTCTATACCATTTTTCTTAAAAAAACTCTTCAAATTCCTTCTTGTAGAAATCTCCACCATTATCTGTCCAAAAAATATTAATCTTCTTCTCTCTATGATTTTCCACCAAAGCCTTAAATTATTTAAACTTGTTAAAGACTTTATATTTCTTCCTAAGGAAACATATCCATGTATTCCTAGAGAATTAATCTATAAATGAGACATAGTACACATATTTACCCAGTGATAGAACCAACACAAGTCCAAACATATCACAATGCATAAGCCCCGATATTCATTCTACCCTCTTATCACCATAGGAGAACCTCACTTGATTATGTTTCCCATATACATAATGTTCACATAAATCAAAATACAAAGATAAATTAGACATACCTTCTACCATACCATTACCATGTAGTATTCCAAAGCCCTTCTCTCCAATATCTCCCAATCCTTTATGTCGCAACATAGTATTTTCTCTGGAGACTACAAGACTTTCTACTCCACTTTTAGGAATAACATAATTGATGCACCCCTCAATAAAAATACTTCCTAGTAGCTTGTACAGAGTTTCGATCATAAATGGCCTCATTAATATCAATTCTCCTTGAACCATCTTAAAGAAATAATTTCTCAAATACTATATTTACACCTGCATCATCCATCTTGCTTACAGAAATTAGATTTCTTACCAATCCTAGAATGTTCAGAACACTATGGAGTGTTCTAATTCTTCCACCTATAAACTTCATCTTGAATTTTCCTCTTCCTATGATTTTGGTCTTCTTGTCAGCACCTAGGAAGACATCACCACCATCATATTTCTCATACTTGTAGAACCACTCCCTATGAGGAGTCATATGAAATGATGCACATGAGTCAATCAATCATGCCTCATGATATACATGTGCACTTAAAGAATCCAAGTACACATCCCCATCCTCATATGAAATGGTTTTCACCTCTGTAGAAGGAGCAATCAGATCCCTTTCCTTTCTCAAGAGTTTTAGATCTATAATCTTTCTTTTAGTGTCGATCTATTATGCATTTCCAACATACCTTTACTCATTTTCTTGCATATTTAGATCTCCCACTTGATAAATTATTTCTATTTATGTTGCGAGTGTGTCCTCTTACAAAAAAGGCATCTCTATTCTAGCTCTCCATTTTTTTCCATCTCACCTTCTCTAACAATAAGTATGAGACTATTTCATCAAATTTTAAGGTAGTTTCATTAGTACCTATCACAACAGCCAGACTATCCCATGCGTATGGTAGAGAACATAACAATCTAATGCACTTATCTTCATTTGAAATTTTAATATCAAGAAATAATAACCGACTTACCACAATATTGAAGGTGTTCATATGCTCTATCACCGATTCTTCATTCCCCATCCTTAGGTTTTATAGCTTCTTCTAGAGGAACAATTTATTTACTAGGGACTTGGACAAATAAAAAGTCCCTAACTTGTCCCACAAATATTTTGATGTAGCTTCTCCTGAAACATTCAGTAATACTAAATCTAAGACACATAGTTATATATTTTTCTTTACCTTCTATCAAACTTGGTCCAGTCTTCTATTGACATTGTTGTTGGTTTAGTACTCAGATCCATAGAGATCCATTGATATTTATCCACCAACAAATCCTCCATCTTGAGCTTCCATAGCTAAAGACTTTTTCCATTGAATTTCTTGATATCTATCTTTCCATTGTTCACCATTTCCTTCACCATAAGAATTGATAAAAAATCTCCAACTATAATGGGGTCTGCCCCAACCCTAAGCAAAACCCCTTAGCTGCAAAGGTATCCCCTTCAAGCTAAAACTAATCAAATACCAAATTAATGTTTTGACCTCATATAGATAATATCTGCAAACAAATTCTAAAAAATAGAAAATATACAATGGCGAGGGCAAAACGATATACACAAAAAATTTTCTTCTAGAATCCAAAACTGGGAAAACTAGATTCAATTTTCATTATATTGTTTTCAATGATACAACACATTATATACATGTCGAAGCATCCATAAATCCCCAATCAATTAATCCTGGATTAAAACATAACCATGGTTCCCTTGACCAAATCTACAAAATCATGGGAAAAACCACCATGCATAAAACCATGCGCAAAACCATGCAAAAACCATGGGTGGGTCCTCCCAACAAAATAATTCAGGGAATTGCCCTGAACACCATGTAGGTGGCCTACCACCCCCCTACAAACCCCCCTATAACACCCATGTTGTGCCTAACACAACATATCACACATGGGGCTAATCGTGCAAAGAATATATGCATACCCAACATGAAGAATGAGGAGTTAACGACTAAGACTCACTAAAGGGGTTTATTGATAAAGACATATTTCCCCAAGTACAAAAAACAAATGGCTTCTAGAAACAAGAGAGAGCCAACTTGTAGTGACACATTCAATTCAATTGCTTGCATAGATTAAAAAGTCCATTGGTCAAATGCATACCAATGGTGTATGAACCTATCACCAAATGAGAAGATAAATTATAAAATTTGGACTACATGACTAGAAACTGCATGCATCCCTGGTTTCATAGAAATAGTTTACTTATGTACATGACATTTCGACCTGAAAGCCAGAAACATCAAGCTTAGAGTCAAAAAGAGTTTGGTCCCCTTGACCCCTAAAGATTCAAAAAGCTTCTTAAGTTGTTGGAACCTACAATGCTACTCAAGCTAACAGAGGTCGATACATTCTTGGAATCCTAGGTGGGAGGAATTAATTGTATTCATGAGTTCATCATGCCTTCTATACATGTTATTTCTAACATCTCTTTCTTATATATTACAATAATTGTTGATCTTTTCATATATTTTCATGGATTTTTTCTTAAGTAATGGGACAAGAAACTACTACAATGTCCTTAAGTTTGTTTTTTATGCATTATATTTTTTTTTAAAGAGATGTTATTTTCGACTAGTCATACCTCATCCTTACTGAATTATCCTTCCAACTCATTAATTTGTCCAAAACTTATAAGTTTTTCATGACAACTTATTTGGCCATGGCCATAGTCTCATGGCATACCTTCCAAGATTTATCCTATATGAACAATTTGAATCTAGATCTAGAACCGATGCAATTTTAGTATCTGATGTTATGGAAGAATAAGGCCCTATTTCATTTTTTTCAAATATAAGATTATTTTGTTAAAGAAATTAATTATCTGGCAACTACGAGAGAACCCACCCAAATTTCAAATGAAGTGCATGCCTTCCTCTAGGGAAAATCAACACATGAAGAAATAGAGGAAAACACACTAGTCCACATCTATGGATTCCAAGAAAAACCATATTTATTCCTAAATTTGTGTTGGACAAGTACTTCGTTGTTGAAGTATGCTGAAAATATCATGCATGTCTTATCCTATTTGAGAGAAAGAAAAAGAAGCAATTTATTTCTTTTCCCTTTATCGTGGGAGAAGTAACTATAAAAAATGTCACTCATGTGATGGAATTTTCAGTCATTAAAAGTTTTCAATTTAATTGAAGTATAGGAAATCCAAGATTTAATCTAGAGGGAATATTTTTAAGACACCTCACGATTGTCATATATGGCAATTTGTTTACCAAAATTATTGAAGAAAGTGGAGAAAGTCACATTGGCCCATCAAAGGGAAGAGAAACACCTACCCCTATTGAACCAATTATTGAAGAAACCAATCACTACTTCAGGAGAGGGAAATAGAGAAAGATTCCAAAAGCCTACAAAATCCCCTCCATCTTTGACACCTTAGGTTCACTTGAGTTTGTCATCCAATCACAGAATAAAGTAACCTAATGTGGTTAGAGGAATGAGTAAGGATAAGCACTCTAGTGAAGGAGATGGAGAGGAGCTACCTCCCAATGTGGTCTTGGAAATTTTACACGTTATTGAATTATCTAAGAGAAAAATCTCTAAAGAGGCTCAACCTGTAGAAGAGTCAACATATATGGAAGTTGATATTACTCCACTACTTGATTGGGTTACAATTGCATGGCTAAAACTCAAAGAATTATTTGAGAGATATAAAAAGAATCAGCCATGTTTTGTTACCATCCACAAACCATGTAGGATCTGTAACACTCCCTCCCACCCCCTTGTGCTAGCTCAAGTTGTAGAAGGTGTTATTATGTAATTAACTTGACCTCCAAGGTATGCTATGAAGATGGCGTACAAAAGCCTCCTTTTTTAGAGTTTGTGGAATTAAATTTTGATTCCACCATCTTATCTAGCTCATTGAGAGTTTCTAGTAATATAAATTTTATCTCAATGTGAATCCTAGATTAAGAGTTATTCCCCCTTGAATTTTGACCAATCAGATAAGGCTACATCAACATTGGGTTGCCATGTGGTATTCACGTGGCACCCACATGTGGCTTTGCTAAGTCACAAAAATTAGTTCCACCTCACCCATGTCCCATATGTGGAGTCCATGTGTCTATTACTAGGTTTCCATGTCACTTGCCACATCAACCTAGGCTTATGGCACCACCAAGGTTGGCCTTGCGAGTTATGCAATGATTCTATGTTACCCCTAGTACTAGGTTCTTGGGAAACCAAGGTGGTTTTCCATGTGTGGTTTCCCATTTTATAACCTCCCCCCATTAACTCACAATAGACCAAGGGGGGCCTGGGGTGAGTGAGGGCCATTGATTGGACCCATAACCTAATCATGTTTCCATGAAATCCTTTAATATGGATCCCATAATGAGAATCGCTATGTGGACCCCCCATTAACTCAAAATATACCAAGGGGGCCTTGAAATAAATGTCAGTCGTTGATTTGGCCATCTTGTGATTGCACCGTCCAAGGTAACCCATTTCTTACAAAGGGTGAAAAGCTCAATTTGATGAGCAGTGGGAAGTCCTATAGGTTGACTACCCTGACAAACAGGAATTTCTCTGACAATTTCTATCATCACTCCATCACCACCGTTTGTTCCATGTTAGATTGGACACTGCTTACACCAATGAGTCATGGGCAGTGGCAAGGTCACATGGCTCCCTTATGGCCTCCACTTTTCTCTAAACATTTATCAAAAAAGGCCATGCCTCCACATTAGCACAGTCCCACACGAACTCGTTATTTCCATGTGGCATCCACAAGGCATTGCCACATCAACACTTAGCATCGATCCATGTCATGAAGGTGCTACCACATGGCACCACCACATAAGCTTAAATTAGTCCACATCATCAATGGGCTCCTACCATGCATCCATGTGGTTCTTGTTAGATACCCACAACATTGTCACATCAGCTCAAGAACGGGCCCCAATTGGCCCTTCTGCATCATGTTTTGCAATGATTTTATATTATATCTAGGTCCATAGTAATCCAAGGTGTTGTACCATTGTCCACTGTTGACATGCCTTAGACACTCGTATTACACTTGAACTTTAAAGAAATATGGCCACAATAATTATTCAGTTATCACACGAGTGTGCACTCTTATGTCACCCCTAGATACCATATTCCCCAAATCCATCTCTTGGCGTAGTACATTTGGTACAGGACCCACTGGATATCATCCAACTTTCCACACTGTATCTGAGCCTCTGAAGAAGTGTGCACTCTTTCCACACCCAAATTTCCAATCACTCGATAATCCAATGACGCTTCATGTTAGAGAAATTTTGAGGTCTAAAATGGGCCTTCAAACAAAAGGTAAAATCAAATCAACTTTATAAGAACAAATAGGATTCAAGATGATGATTTCAACCATTGGGGATGATTCACCATTTTTGGAATTGAAAAGTAAATTTATTAAAAAATGAAAAAAAAAAAAAATTTACTTTCTTAAATCATATTTTCAACTTATCTCCCTACGGTTTTACTCAAATTTTGAGTGGGAGAATTTGTTAGATGAAAAATTTAATTCCTCATCCAATGAGTACCCATGTTCCATACTTTTGATGGACCCTACTATATGAAAAATGAGAAATACATGAAAAACGTGATTGCAATCACATTCTTTCATGTACTTCTCATTTTTCGTGTAGCGACATCCATCAAAAGTATGCAACATCGGTACTACTTGGATGAGGAATTAAGTTCTACATCCGATGAGTTCTCCTACTCAAAATTTGAGTAAAACCGTAGGGAGATAAGTTGAAAATACAAGTTGAAAAAGTAGTTTTTTTCTTTTTTTCCCTCTAAAATTTGAGGATGGAATCTAATCTTATTTTAATATTTCCACTATTATTTTATAATATTCCTTAGGAGACCCATTTTAAACCTCAAAATTTCTCTAATGAAATAATCTGACCCCTAATGTATCCAAATACAATTAACAATTTGGAAATGAAAAAGTATTTGACCTAGATACAAGGTACATTTAGAGTACCATTTAGTCTTGTATGAGTTTTGGATTTCTTCTAACGCTTGCAAAGAAGGAAAACTTAAGGAAATTTAATAGAATTTCCTGAATATTGGCATTTCTACCAAAACACCAGATCTCTAGAATGATGGTCAAATCCTAAGGAACGAACTTCATATGTGCTATGCCATTTCAAAAAGAACTATAGGGAACCAACAAAACTCAACTGATAATGGATTCTAAGCAAAAGAAATAAGTGGCTCTAAAGGCCAGATTTCATAAGAAAGCTTTAGACAGTGCTTTGATCATAGAATATCAATATCTCTCAACAATACACAATTATGCATAAACTATAAAATTGTTACGTCACTCCTAAACCAAGTGACTATCATTACAAGTTGAATCATTATTTAACATCTAGAACTTAGGTCACCCTCTCATCATGTAAGATAATCTTAACTTTAACAATGATTCATTCAATTCATAAACATATCATATAGTTGGAAAGAACTTGTAATAAAAAGTTCACAGTGAGACTTCATCCAACAATAAATAATCATATAACAACTTTGTGGTTCATGAAAATAATAACCATCACATAGTGCCAGACGTTCAACATATCCATAGAGACATATGAGACAAATCATTCACCATGAACATGCAATGAATTCAACAACCTTTAATGAGTAATTCTAAACCATAAATTCTCCAATAATATATTTGGAAATTTCATTACTCGTAGTTCATTCATGCATAAGCCATTATACTTATCTAGAAAAGTTGAAATAGTTGGAAACTGAAGGAGGGACTTCAACTCTCCACCTAACCATAGTCCAACTACACCACAATATTTGTTGCAGCTGACCAACCTTGAGCCAGATCAAAAGTTTGAGAAAGTGCTTGCTCAAGGAATTCACCTAAGGCTTATTTGGGGAATTTCTTAGTTTTGTAACACCCCCTGTATTAGCCCCTGATTTTGTAATTATAAAATAAAATAAAGTTTTAAATGGATGGCTTGAGGTGTGGGACACATGGATCCATGATCTAAGGGAGAGCTATGAGTGGTGTTAGCTGGTGTAGTTGAATGCACATTACCAAATAAATGGCAAGCAATGACATGGTATAGGAGATGCCCACATTTCCCTACTTCCATGATGTGAAGGGGATGAGAAGTGAACAATCACATGAAGATGCATTAAGAGCCTATAGGAAAATAATTGAGGTATTTAAAATGGGAAGAGAGAGGACAACAAACAGAAGATTTGAGGAGGAGAAGAATGTTGGATAGACAAAGTGAGAGAACTTTATAGGAAAGAAAAGGTTGAGCATAGGAGCAAGGAGTTATGTTCCCGAGAAAGTCTGCTCATACTGATGTGATGTGATTCCTAGTAATCAATGCATGGAAATTGTTGGAATGTGGTTTCCAAGCATGGAAGGTCAGTGGGAGGCTCAAAGGAGGAAATGGGTCATGAGTGCTTGCTATAAAGGGTTGATAAACCACTAAGTGCTTATTGTGAAGGTTGATAAACCACTTAGTGCTTTCCAAGTAAGTTGATAAATCACTTCGTTCTTTCCAAGTAAGTTGATAAACCACTCAAGTGCTTGTTGTAGGGTTGATAAATCACTAAGGTCTTGTTAAGAAGGTTAATAAACCACTTAATTCTTTCCAAGTAAGTTGATAAACCATTAAGTTCTTGCTAAGAAAGTTGATAAACCACTTCATTCTTTCCAAGTAAATTGATAAACCACTTAGGTGATTATTGTAGGGTTGATAAACAACTAAGTGCTTACTGAGACGGATGATAAGCCACTTAGTGCTTTCCAAGTAGGTTGATCAACCACTTAGGTGCTTGTTGTAGGGTTGATAAACCACTAAGTGCTTTCTAAGAAGGCTAATAAACCAGTTAGTGCTTGCCAAGTACGTTGATAAACCATTAGGCAGGGTAGCAATCTACTTGGATGCTTGCTGAAAAGCGATAATAAACCACTAAGTGATTGTTGAGGAGGATGATAAACCAATTAGTTCTTGTCAAGTAAGCTGATAAAACACCTATAAAGTAAACCCATTCTCCTATAAACTGATCAATAAACCAACTAAACCTGGTTGTATTCGATGAGAAATAAATCCATCAAATTGTGGATCTAGCTCAGGGTTGGAAAGATATAAGAAATATTGTGGTGTAGTTGGCCTATGGTTGGGTGGAGAGTTGAATTTCCACCTTCAGTTTCCAACCATCTCTATCCATTCACATAATTTCCATGACATGCACGTGCACACACACACACACACATATTTAAATGTAAATGATTACCATGATAGGTATTTTATTAGTTGATGTATGGCTTTGTAATGTTCTTGAATGATCCTTGAAAATTATTGCAATTCCTTGATGGGAAATATGCTTTGGATGTTATTTTGGTTAAGTTGAAATACTAGCTTTATGTGGATGATATGAATGTTTATGATTATGTATGCAATCACAAATGGTTGCATAAAGACATGCATATAACTGCTAATATCGGTGCTTTGATGGTTGGTATGCTTATAAGTTGAAAGGTTCACTATTTTTCCTTTGATAATGTTATGCACTCTATTTATGCATAAGATGAATGTGACCTATGTGTTGCATAAGAATATTGCAAGAGTTATAGAGCTTTGAGTTAAATTGATGTGAATGGTTATGCCCTTAACTTTGTTGATATAGGTCCGGGTGTGACAAAGGACCCTTCCAAGACCTTTTACTTTTGTGATGTGTTAAATTGCATTTTTAAAGGAACGTGAATGAATACATCTGCATGTTGTAAAGAAGAGGAACATGACGATCATTGGCACATGAAAACATAAGCCGTTGATAACGAAGTTCGTCCAGGAGGGACTACGTCTCCAGGCCCTAGTGTCAATATGGTGTAGGTCGTTGAATTAAGTGCTGTCAATAGTGATGATGTACATAAGAGGTGATGTCATTGTCATACAAGGAAAATGCCCTCACACAAGGGTGGCTCCAAGAGATGTTCCGCTACAGGGACTCTCAGTCAAAAAGGACTCCTATCAGTATGACATAAAACTCATGCATGATGAGCATCTCGCCAACATGGCATAAAAGGAATCTCAATGAAAACATGAATGACGACAACATGAGGATCCCATCAACATACAACAAAGGGATCTAAAAACACAACATGATGAATCATGACAACAAGTACATCACATAGACGATCCTGCGTCACATCAAGCAGGAATCATGAAAACAAGTAATAAATAAGATCCCTCATCAACATCAAACAGGGATTTGTGCAGCATAATGCATGGCAAAATAAGTACATGAACACACTGCATATACCTCACAACCAAGGGTCATCTGAAGAAGCTGTGTCAAACTATTGAAGTTGTTCGTGTCATCAATCTCACAGCATCAATCACATGAAAATGCTTGCTTACACATGAATGTTGACACCTGCACTCCACTTAGAAAAGTGGTTGAAGAATAGAATGAGAAAATGAGAAATCTGAATGCACCATCGGATTTGTGGCATCGAATAGTGCAAAATCGACTGTCAAATTTCTGAATTCTAAGAAATTGAGACTCTGGGGCTCAAGGAATATTTTAGATTCCCTTAGATTCCTCAAAGATTTTGCTCCATAGGTGGACTAGAAATCTGCAACTCCAAATATGAATCTGACCTCGCCATTGTTATCCCTACAGAAAACCATAAAAAATTACTGTAAACTTGACTATATTCTGACATGGAGAAAATTTACCTCCTTGAGAAAATTGCAACGATCATGGTTCCGCTCCCTGTTTCTACAATAGTCATGGTTCCCCCTGCATACTGAAAAATGGCCGAAAATGTAGAAATATGATGGAGAAATGGCAGCGCCATTGTGTTTGTGGCATCGAGAAGTGTTGAAACCATATAAAATTTGTCAAATTCTAACAAAGTGAAATTTTGTCCCTCTTGCAAAATTATTGCCTCAAACTACGTGCACTACCTTCCTCCCTTGAGCGCACTCAAAAACTACATTTAAATAAAATATTCTGAGCGGATTTCTCAATGAAGCAATTTGGTGTGTTGGTTGAGTTCTAGTTTAATAGGGAGGAGATCGAGCAGTCAAACCCCGCCTCCTCCTTTTTTTTTTTTTTAACAAAAGTTTGTTTTTTTAATAAATTCAGGTTGGTTGGGCCCCTTGGGCGGCCCATCCCCGTACCTTCCTTTGTTATTTGCGCAATTGGCTGGTTGGGGTGGAGTTTTGGGTCCGCACCCCGAGGGTCATCCCACCTCCATTACATAATTTGTCGTTATGAGTTTCGTTCGGGGGTGGCGAGGTTGGTGGCCCCCACCCCCTTATCTATATATATATATATATATATATATATATATATTATTATATATTATAATATATATATATATATATATATTCTTTTTTTTGTTAATACAATAGGAGGCCCTTTTCGAAAATTCAGATTTTTGGCCGAAGGAGTCATTTTAAATAGGCAACAATTTCTCCTGAAATATGGCTGGAGTTGGCTGGATTTTGTCTGCCGGAAAAAGTCCAAATTGTGGCCTCCTTAACCCTGCTTAGTGAGCAAAAAGTCAACCTAACTTTGACTGCTTCTAACTTTCGCATATGGACTCAGTTTGACGAACCGTTCACACTGTTGCGATCAGGGCAACAATATCTATGCTTTGGTCCTGGTTCAAAAGCATTCTAATCACTTTTATTTTTGAGCTTTCTTGAGTCCTCTTTGTCCTGTGTGTGTCTCTAGAGCCACCTGGATCAATCCTCCCTACTAAGGAGCTCTTGGATCCCCAAAAGCATGAAAAACAACCTACAACTTCTTTGTACCTCACCTGCATCACAAGCATCCTAAAAAGGTCTTGCTTCCCTCTCCTTCACCTTTGTTCTTTGGAGACTTAAGCGATAAGATGATACCTACAACCTCTACAACCTGTAGTAAATTTTTTTGCAATTTACATGATTGACTTTCATGACCAACTAATGACCCAAGCGCCCCACACTTGCCATGAGTTATAACACATACTCAGTGGTCAAGTTTACATCAAAATGGACACAATACCCCAGCTACGAAAACAAGGCCAACACATGATTGTTACTTTAATAGGTGATGGAAAACACATCATCACTACAACACATGATTTACAAAGATAAGGCCAAACACTATTTTTCTTTCAACAAGTGATGGAAACATGACATCACTTTCACTGTTTATCATGCAACACAAAATAAGACTAGACATCATTGTTGTTGAACAAGTGATGGCAAACACATCATCACTTTTACATTTTAAAATGCAACAAATGATTTACAAAATCATGACCATGAAATGATAACATATCTCGAAACCATTTTTCACTTATCAAGGTGAATGGGTCACCTCCTTATGGCACATTCAATGGTCGAACAACTACTTCACCTGGTTCATGCACCTATGCTTTGCCTTTAAGGTGTTGCTCTGGATGGAGCCTCCAACATGTGGCCCTTTGATGGCCACGTCTATCGCAATAATTGCAATAGGTTTTCTTCCTCTAGATCTACTTAACATGTTTATTTACCTATTGTTGAGAGGGCCTTTCATGCCTCATCCTTTTGTGTGTTTCCATTCTTATCCAACACTTAGAAAATGTATGGTTATGTAATCCTCAAAAGGTACATGTTTTACGATGCCATATTTTACGTTCAACATTACCAACATGATTATAATCGATGTGAACATTAGAATGTCGAGAGTGGTTATACATTTCCTTGTCATCTCTGGTGTAAGTATGGTGATGAGATCTTTCCTCAGCTCTTTCCCTACAATGGAAACTACCATGGAATGACGGGGATGTATTCCCATCATTCTCTTTCCTCGACGATGTCTCGAGAGAATTTGACACCTTCGAGCATTCTCCTTTGGTGTATCTCAAGCCTGCAAATTGAGGTCTTTACATAACCTCCAATGGTTGAGTTATGCCTTTAATACCAAGTTTTTCTTCCTCCTTGCACCTCATCCTGCTAAGAAGCCTCATGTTTGTCCCTGTAATTGGTATCTCCACATCTCCAATAGAAATCATACTATGTGAAGACGAAACCGAAATGAAATCGACATCTTTTACCTCCTCTATTGATTTGGAAAGAACTAATGAGGGCTTCTCATCCTCTGTTGTTGTTGGTTCGCTAGTTGTCTTGGCACATTCCCCATCTTCCTTTCTAACATACCCAAGTCCTTCCTGTCGGGGTAATTCCTCCACTTTGATGGGGTTGACAATGCCTTGGCCATTAATGCCCAAGCCTTTCCCTTCACACCCCATTTTCTTCAACGGTTTGGAGCCAATTCCTGTTATATGATTTTCAAAAATAGTGAAATCATCATGAAGACACATACATGAATTCAAAGAATTATATTTTACCTCACATGGGTCATGCTGCAGCTTTTCCAAGGCCTCGTCCTTTGCTTGACACTGTCGTAGAAATCTATGTTTCTCCTCTTTCTCTTCATGTAGAAGCGTCTTCAATTCAACATTCTCTGTTTGAAGATTCTATTTGTTGTGCTTCAGTTCTTCCAGGGCTTCCTCTGTGGCTTGCAGCTAAAACTGCAATCTCTCATTTTCCTCTATCTCTTTCTGTAGAGTTTCATACATTATTTCCACCCTTTTGGAAATTTTGAGCATGGTCTCGTACATCGAATTTTCATCCTCTGTCACTGCACGTTCCTTTGTTCACATTTGTAATTCACATCAATGCAAAGACTACTCTAATACCACTTGATCCAAGTCCGGGTGTGACGAAGGACCCTTCCAAGGCCTTTTACTTTTGTGATGTGTTAAATTGCATTTTTAAAAGAACATGAATGAATACATCTGCATGATGTAAAGAAGAGGAACATGACAATCATCAGCACATGAAAACATAAGTTGTTGATAACGGAGTTCGTCCAGGAGGGAGTACATCTCTGGACCCTAGTGTCAATATGGTGTAGGCCGTTGCATTAAGTGTTGTCAATAGTGATTATGTACATAAGAGGTGATGTCACTATCATACAAGGAAAATTCCCTCATGTAGGAGTGGCTCCAAGAGATGTTCCACTACAAGAAATCTCAGTCAAAAAGGACTCCTATCAGTGTGACATAAAACTCATGCATGATGAGCATCCCGCCAACATGGCATAAAAGGGATCTCAATGAAAACATGCATGACGACAACATGAGGATCCCATCAACATACAAAAAGGGGATCTCAAAACATAACATGACGAATCATGACAACAAGTACATCACATAAACGATCCCGCATCACATCAAGCAGGAATAATGAAAACAAGTAATAAACAAGATCCCTCGTCAACATCAAACAGGGACCTGTGAAGCATAATGCATAGCAAAAGAATTACATGAACACATTGCATATACTTCACAACCAAGGGCCATCTGAAGAAGTGGATGTCAAACTGCTGAAGTTGTTCGTGCCATCGATCTCACGGCATCAATCACATGAAAATCATTGCTCACACATGAATGCTGACACCTTCTCTCTACTTATACAAGTGGCTAAAGAATAGAATGAGTAAATGAGAAATTTGAACACACCATTAGATTTGTGGCATCGAATAGTACAAAATCAACTGTCAAATTTCTAAATTATGAGAAATTGAGAATCTGGGGCTCAAGGAATCTTTTAGATTCCCCCTATATTCCTCAAAGATTTTGCTCTATAGGTGGACTGGAAATCTACAACTCCAAAGGTGAATTTGACCTCGCCATTGTGATCCCTGAGGAAAACCATAAAAAACGACTATAAACTTGACTATATTTCGACATGGAGAAAAATTACCTCCTCGGGAAAATTGCAAGGATCATGGTTCCGCTCCCTATTTCTATAGTGGTCATGGTTCCCCCTGCATACTAAAAAATGGCCAAAAAATACAGAACTTTGATGGAGAAATAGGTAGCTCCATTGCGTTCGTGGCATCAAGAAATGCTAAAACCATATAAAATTTGTCAAATTCTAACAAAGTGAAATTTTGCCCCTCCTGCAAAATTCTACCTCAAATTGCATGCACATCCTTCCTCCCCTGAACGCATTGAAAAACTTGCATTTAAATAAAATATTCTGGACGGATTTCTCAATGAGGTGGTTTGGTGTGTTGGTTGAGATTTGGTTTAATAGGGAGGAGGTTGGGTGGTCAAACCCCGCCTCCTCCTTCTTCTTTTTTAACCAAAAGTTTGTTTTTTTAATAAATTCAGGTTGGTTGGGCCCACCTTGGGCAACCCGCCCCAGTACCTTCCTCCGTCGGCTACACAGTTGGCTGGTTGGGGTGGAGTGTTCAGTCCACGCCCCAAGGGCCGGCCCACCTCCATTACATAATATGCAGTTATGAGTTATGTTGGGGGTGGTGGGGTTGGTGGCCCCCACCCCCTTAGATCTATATATATATATATAATATTATATAATATTATAATATTATATATATATATATAATAATATATATATATATATATATATTATATATATATATTATAATATATATAATATTATATAATATATATATATATATAATTATTTATATTATTTATTAATATTAATACAATAGAAGGCCCTTTTCGAAAATTCATATTTTTGGCCCAAGGAGTCATTTTAAACAGGCAACAATTTTGCCCGAAATCTGGCCAGAGTTGGCTGGATTCCGTCCGCTGGAAAAAAACGCCAAATTGCGGCCTCCTTAAGCCTACCTAGTCCACAAAATGTCAACCCAACTTTGATTGCTTCTAACTTTCGCATACGAACTCAGTTTGATGAACCATTCACACTGTTGCGATTAGGGCGACGAGATCTATGCTTTGGTTCTAGTTCAAAAGCATTCTGATCACTTTGATTTTTGAGCTTTCCTGAGTCTTCTTTGTCATGTGTGTGTCTCTGGAGCCACCTGGATCATTTGTAGAGTTGGCAAGGCTGTGGGTTTCTAATGAAAAAACTAGCTTTGGAACCACAATAGATTGTATGCCTGCGTATTGCAAGTTACAGGCTTAGATTCAACTAAATAAGCCTTAGAATCATTTATATGATAGAATTTAAAAATGGGCATTATAGATGGAGTGTGTAAGATGGGAATATCCCTGTTGTCTAACGTGAAGTTTCACATTTCACCACGCCTCCCTCGCCAAAGGAGTAAGTTTGGTCATTTTAGTATCGATGTTATTAATGATGGTGTAGGATGAGATTATTTCCATTACCTGATGTAAAAACTCACATCTCACTGCACCCGCCCACCCCTCCATGGCAAGTGGTATGTAATGAAATGGGTATTATTGGCAGAAGGTGTGGGATGGAGTTTTCCCCTCCGTCATTTGACGAGATTATTATCGTCTTGTCATGCCTACTTGGCATGAGGATTGGTTGTATTGTGGCCCTATGGCATAATGGGAATATGGAAATACATATGTCCCATGGAATCGAGATGATGAATGGCATTTAATAGAGAAATCATATTGTCGACCGAAAATTTCATATAACGTAAAATCTTGGTTTAGCACTAAGGGCTTGGCCCTATGGGACCCCTAGCATTGGCTGAAGTGGTAGGTGCGTGTAGGCCAGGCAAGCTTATGTGGATGCCACATGGATGGTGACAATGACATATCATTGACATAGCACCTACCTGGCATGACATCTGGCAGGTAGAATCAGCCTTGTTGGATGGCCAAAGAGTCCATTTTTAGATGACACATGGCATTGTCAAAGGATGCCACATGGTAGGGTGACATTACTTTGACTCCAGCAAGGATAAAAAGAGACAAATGATGTGGCATTAGATGACATGGCTTCTAGGTGGCACCACAAGTTATGCCACATTGAAGGAAGCATAAAGCATGAAATCAATTATTGGTGTTAAGAGAAGAGAAGGTTCCTATCAGTGCCTTCCATCTAATGCCTGATGAAGAGCACTAGATGGGAAAACCCTCCAACATATAATGTTAAAATATTCATATCTCTATGTTGGTTTATAATGGTATTGACTTTTGTCCTTAGTGCAATGGCGTTGGGCACACTGGCATGGCAAGGGCCTTGTTGTTCTATGAGCAATGTGGTAGACCCATATATTTCGCTTGGAAGCACCATGAGGTGGGGCATGTTGATGTGGTAGGGATTAAAGGGACCAAGCTTCAAATGGGCATAAATTTGAATCCCAATGTCGAATTGAGATAAAATTTATATCGTCAAAAAGTTCTTGATGAGCCAAACATGATGGTTTCATTTATTTTAAGTTTTGATGGGGTTAGAAAAGGAGGATTTATGTGACCCCATCTTCATTATATACCTTGACAATCAAGTTAATTTTAATGCATCACCTTCCATAGCATGATAAATACACAAGGAGGTGAGAGGGTATGTTAAAAAGTGGTGTCATAGTGAAGGTTTAACGTTGGACCTAAAGAGGCTCACATGCACACACCCAAGATGTGTCTTTAACCTAATAGTTCTTTTGTATATACAGATATGTGTTGATTTTAAAAACATTTGATAAATTTTTTATTTGAAAAAATTATTGATTGGTTATTTTATATTTAAATCAATATACTGACTAAGAGTTGATGTTTCACATCAACATGCTTATTTCAAATAAGCCAAGGTGATGGATAATTGTGTTTATTTGCATTTTTGGTTGGATAATAGCTATATGCATGTGTAACAACACATGAGAAGACATCAAGAAATAATAAGAGAGTAAAAATAATGAGTACCAAGATGGAGTAGTATGGAAAAAATAGATCCCAACATGATCAAGAAGAAGAAGAAGATGCATTTGGGAAAATAAAAGAAGAATACTCCCTTGATTGGATGGAAACCCTTAGAAGCCTAAGAGTTGAACCAAGAAGCTACAAAGAAGATAATGAAAATATGTTAGAGCACATTAAATGAAAGCAGAGGTGAATGGAGTAATATCGTAGATCCTATCATACATGCAAAGTCTAAAACAACAAGAGGTTGGTGCCAGCCATCTAGGCAGGCACAAGTCAAACCCTAGTCTATCATAGATCCAAAGGAAAAGGTTGGATACCAATAGGGAAGGAGGAAAGAAGTAAAGGAAAATACATAGACATGTAGATGAAAGCACAATTCTACTCATCACTTTGTAAAGAGATTCAAGCATCCTTGAGCAATCATTAGATATTGCAGTTAAGAAACACCATCATCATAGGAGAAGCAATAATAGTTCAATATTAGAGGAGTCAGCCTCCCACCTTTTGTTGGAGAGATAAATAAGGCTAAAGATGTAGATTCTTGGCTATTAGGGATGAAAAAACACTTCAAGGTACATGATTACTCTGAGAACATGAAGATCAAAGTAACTATTTTCATGTTGAAAGGAAAAAATGATATATGGTGGGAAGATTTGAAGAATATTAAAGACATCAGAGAGAAAAAATTGTCATGGAGAAAGCTCAAGAAATACTTCTAGGAGAAGTAACTGTCTGAGAGGTACTATGGTAGAAAGGTAAAATAATTCCACAAGAATAAGTTGTGACAACTCACTGTTGATTAAAACACTAATATATTTATGGAATTATTGAGGTATGTACCACATATCAAAGATGAAAATGTGAATATTCAAAGGTACCTCGGTGGTTTACAACAAGCTTATCAAGATAATAATGAATTCGATGAATGAAGAACATGTGAGGACACCATATACAAGGCAAAATATTTCAATGAACAGTCCAAACACAAAACTGAAGTTTCAACAAATTGGAAGAAGAAAGATAAATTAAACTTCAAAGGAAAAGGGTTGATGTCCTCAAGCTATAAGTAAGGAGGGACGAATGGGAAGTTAACCCACTTCTACTAGGAATGAATATCAAAAAATTTCCACAATGATTAGCAAAAACATACCCTCAAAATCAGCAAAAGAAGAGGTTGAAGGTTCCATGAAGGGCTTGTACAATGTTATACTTGTGGAGAAAAACATTTGTAGAGGAACTGTCCTCAATGACAAAAAACCGATACGAAGTTATACAATGTAAAAAAAGAAATAATGGTGAATGATGTGACCCATAAAATACCAAAGATTTATGTTGCACTATATAATAGGGAGGTAGACCAAAAATTTGCAACAATCCAAATGGAAGGTATGGTCATTAACCAACCTATTTCAATTTTAATTTACTTAAGCTATATCAGCTTGAGGGTTGCAGAGAAATGTGAATTGCCAAAAAAAACTCATGAAAAATCATGTTGGCTTAACTAGCCATGGGGACTGAGAGATGAGTGATAGAAATAACAGAGTGATGCCCTGTGGAGATTAGTGGCATGACCACCATAGCTCCTCTCAATTTATTACCATTGGGATCATATGATGTTTTAATTGGCATGGACTAGTTAGCATCCCACAAAACCACGATTGATTGTTACAACAAAGCATTGGAATGCCTTAGTGATGTTGGTGAGAAGATGATGTCTCAAGGGATAAAGAAATTAATCATGCTCAGGAAAATAATTGTGCTTCAAGTAAAGTGATGTAGTAGAAAGGGCTTGGATCATATGTTATCCACATGACTAAGGAGTTGGAAGGAAACAAGGACCAATTTCAAATTCACCTAATGTTAAAGAAATTTAGTGATGTATTTCCAGAAGAAATCATGAGATTACCACCCATAAGAGATATTGACTTTACCATTGATTTAGTTCCAAGAATAGTGACAATAACAAAATCTCCATACCAAATGATTATGCTTGAACTTGTGGAATTGAAGATACCACTGAAAGAGATGTTGGATAAAGGGTATATTTGACCCAACATATCACCCTAGGAGCCCAAGCATTGTTTGTACAGAAGAAGGATGGCATGTTGCGGTTGTGTATCAACCAACAACAACTAAACAAAGATATAGGGAAGAACAAGTACCTGTTGCCTAGAATTGATCACTTATTTGACTAGCTGAGAGGGGTTGTAGTGTTTTCCAAAATATATTTGAGGTCTGGATCCATCAGGTTATGATTAAATATGAATATATCCACAAAACAACCTTTAGGATGATATATGGCCAGCATGAGTTTATAGTGGTGCTATTTTAGCTTACAAATGCCCCAACCACATTCATGTGCTTGATGAACAATATCCTCAAACCTTAGGTGGAAAAATTTGTACTAGTATTTGTAGATGCTATATTGGTATAATTCAAAAACCAAGGAAGAGCATGAACACGACCTGAGAATAGTATTAAAATTACTTAGGGAGCATAATCTATATACAAAAATTAGCAAGTATGATTTTTTTCAAATCCAGGTTCACTACTTGGGGTATGGCGTTTCAAAAGAAGGAGTTGATGTAGATCTAGAAAAGGTCAAGGCTTTAAGCCCACTCCCTCAAATATCATCGAGGTTAGATCTTTCATGGGGTTAGTTTGATATTACCAAAGGTTCATTCAATACTCCTCAAGGATTGGGCATCCAATTACTATTTTGCAATGCAAAGGATCCAAATTTTAGCGGACACCATAATGTGCAACGAGTTTTGAGTGGATCAAGAAATTAATCACATGTAGGCATATCTTAAGAATAGAAAATTTGGAGGAGCCTTTGTGGTATGCACATATGCTTGCAAAGAAGGACTCAGTGGAGTCCTAATGTAAGAAGGCTATGTAATTTATATGAATCAAGAAAGCTAAAGGAACATGAGAAGAATTATGTCACTCGTGATTTAGAGCTTACAACAATAATGCACTCTTAAAAAATGTCAGAGGCATTATTTATTAGGGATAAGGTTTGTGTTGATGACAGAACATGGGGGACCAAGATATATATTTGACCAACCTAAGTTAAATTCTAGAAAATCAAGATGGTTAGATTTGATCAACGATTTTTTTTTGAGATAAAGCACATCAAGTGAAAAGAAAATAAGTGGAAAATTCACTCAGTAGGAGTCTACAAGAGGCTCATTTGAAAACCTTGAGTACTTGTACAATTGAAATCAAGGAAGGGATTAAAAAGTCATTTTCTCATGATGAACACTAATAACATGTAAAGAAATGTTGTAGAACTAGAAGGATTTGTGAACAAGAGTTACTTGCTTAATGATGATGGTATGTTGTTATTAAAGAATAGAAAGTATGTGCCTTATGTAGTTGATTTAAGGAAGTTCATCATGGATGAATTCCATAAAAGACTTTCCTTAGGTCATCCTAGTTATCAGAAGATGATAACATCCATAATTAAATTTATTACTGGTCAACATTGAAGAAGGATGTTTTTGAATATATTGCCAAGTGTTTAGAATGCTAACATGTCAAGGTAGAATGTAGGCATCCAATAGGATTATTGCAACCACTCTTAATCCCTAAGTGGAAGTGGAAATTCATATCCATGGAATTCATTACAATATTACCAAAAGCAACCAAAAAAATATGATTATGTTATCGTGGTGGTGGAAAAGATGATTAAGGAAGGTCACTTCATAGCTATCAATTCCACTCATAAATCTATTGATATAGCCCATATATACATGAAGGAAATATTTATGTTGCATGGTGTGCCTAAGAAGATTATATCAGATCGAGATGCTAGGTTCACTTCAATTTTTTGCAAGGTGTTTTTTGTTGGTTTTGGAACCCAACTATCTTTTAGTATTGCTTATCATCCTTATATAGATGGGTAGATGGAAATAGTGAATAGAATTTTGGAGGACATATTGAGAATGTATGTCATGCATCAACCAAAGAAGTGGGAAATTCCCTACCATTAGTGGAGTTTGCATAAAACAATGGATATAAGGAGTCATTGGGAATGAGACCTTTTAAGGCACTATATGGCCGAAAATGTAACAGTCCTATTAGTTGGGATGACCCAATAAACATAGTAGTTCTTGGACCTGATATGTTGAAGGAAATGGGATAGGAAATGGTGAATACTAGACAAAAATTATAGGTAGATTAGGATAGAAAAATGATTTATGTTGACCAACAAAGGATGTACAAGGAATTCCAAGTGGGATAACATAAGTATCTCTACATCAAACTGAGGAAGAGCTCATTAAAAGTGGGATATTATGCTAAGTTTGCACCCAGATTTTGTGGACCATTTCAGTTCTTGGAAAATTGGGGCTAGTGGCCTATAAATTTGCATCAACACCCATAGTGAATGCACACAATGATTTTCACATTTCTTTGTTGAATAAGATGTGCATGATGCTAATAATATTGTTGAATGGTATGTGATGCAAATGGAACCCAAATGAGAGTTCCAACCAGAACTGCTATGCATCCTAGACCGGAGGAAGACCATGCTCCAGAATTGAGTAATAGAGTAGGTCAAGGTGCAATGGAAACACTTTGGACTTGATGAAGCCACCTAGGAGATGAAAGAACAAATGGGGGTGATATAACCATTTTTCTTTGATGAATAAGTTGATGTAAGTGTTATTATATATAGCTCATTTTTTATCCTTTGTCTTTCTAGTTACAGAAAACACCAAGGGTGTTGTTCCTTTAAGGGGTTGGGGTTTGTAACACCCCTTGTGTTAGTCACTAATTTTGTAAAGTATAAAATAAAATAAATATTTAAGTGGTTGTCTCGAGGTGTGGGACACATAGATCCACAATATAAGGGCAAGTTGTAAGTGGTGTTGGTTGGCGTATAGAACACACACCACCAAATAGTTAGAAAGTAGTGACAGGGAAGAGGAGATTCCCACATTTAAATACTTTCATGAAATGAAGGGGATGGGAAACAAATAGACCCATGAGGAGGCATAAAGATCCTAGAGGAAAAGAAGGGAGGTAAGAAAAATGTAAAGAGAGAGGACAACATACATAAGATTTGAGGAGGAGCAAAATGTTGGATAGTTAGAATGAGAGAGAAAATACAAGGCTGAGCGTACGAGCAAGGAGCTATGTGCCTGAGAAAGTTTGCTCAGCCTGATGGAATGTGATTCCTAGTAATCAATGCATGAAAATTGCTATACTATGGTGTTCAAACATGGAAGGTACAAATGGAAGGCTTAAATGAGTAATTGGGTTATGAGTATTTGTTGAAAAGGGTTGGTCAACCACTAAGTGCTTGCCAAGAAGGTTGATAAACCACTTATTTCTTTCCAAGTAAGTTGAGAAACCACTTAGGTGTTTTTTTTAGGGATAATAAACCACTAAGTTCTTGTTGAGAAGGACGATAAACAACTTATTGCTTGCTAAGTAAGTTGATCAACAACTAAGTGCTTGTTAAGAAGGTTGTTAAAAACACTTTGTGCTTGCCAAGTAAGTTGATAAACCACTTAGGTGCTTTTTGTAGGCGTAATAAACCACTAAATTATTGTTGAGAAGGTTGATAAGCCACTAAGCACTTTCAAAATAAGTTGATAAACCACTCAGGTGCTTGTTTTATGGCTGATAAACCACTTAGTGCTTGCCATGTAGGATGATAAACCACTAGGCATGGTAGCAAGGGGTGCCTGCTGAAAAGGGATCATAAACTACTAAGTTCTTGATGAGGAAGTTCATAAACCACTTAGTGTTTACTAAGTAAGCTGATAAACCACCCAGATAGTGAGCTACATGTTCCTGTAGTGCTTGATTTGAAAACACAAAGGCTCGATGCCCCATCAACCCTGCCATTCCTTTACATTGTTTAAAAAAACCTCTGGGATGTGGCCTCCTAGCCATGTCACCACTTTCATTTTCCTAATGGTGATAGGGAAAAATCTAGGTGCCCAATACAAAGCTTCCACAACTAGGTCTTTCATCAGACCAATCATTTAAGATTATATGATTAAACTATAATTTTAAGTCCCCACCTACCTTTGCCATAACGTTGCTTTGTGAAAAACTTCACCATTCAAGCATGCATTCACTTATGGATTGGCTACAATGGTTCTGCAACCATCTGGATCTACACTAGTGTTCCTCCATGGCCACTATGGCATATTAAAGTACTCACTAGTGCTAACCCTCCTGAGCTTTCAACAAAGCTACTCATCTAGAGTCCTCAGTATTTACAAGAGACTAAAAGGGACACACGAAGATTATCATTCCTTAAAGGGATGGGGAAATGCTTCGGAGGGTTCAAATATAGGCACATGCATTATGGACATGTGTATAATGGATAAGTACATGCCCTTCAAGTGTTTCCTTTTTCGGGACAGGGAATTCCAGGCATGATTGCGCAAGTCACCTTTATGTCACCCCCTGCTAAGAACTTGCAATGAACTCCCAAAAGGCCTCTAGCTCTCTTGCCACATGCATGGCAGCACCATGTGGTTCACAACAACCTTACAAGTGAGATTGTTGGCTTCCAACCTAAGGAGGATCAACAACTATGCAATGCAAGTCAATTCCTCCTATGAGGCAGTGCTCTCCTTTGGAGTGCACATGGATCCTTGGACCAAATCTTGGTTAAAGTGAGTATGTAGACCCAATACCCAGGCACAAATCATACCAAGCTAAAGAAGCCTTTCATGTAAAATCATGACTTATTAAAGTTAATAAGAAAGGATATACTCAACATTATCCCAATTCTTCATAACAACAACAAGGGCTTGTAATCAACACCTTCAACATATTACCCACAAACCTTATCAAAAAATGTTGTCTTCAATGTAATCATAAATTGTAATAAAAGAAGTGTTTATGTCAATCATTTCATGTTTTAGTCTAGATTTTTATAGATATTTTCAAAGCCTTTAAACTTTTCACAACATGTTATTTGTTTGTGTGTTATTAACAACACTATTAAGCATTTCATACAACACACGCCATTTTTAACCCAGAAATGCAACATAATCATTTTCATCATGTAAAGGCATTACACAATATATTATTCATTGCTTAATGTTAGAATGCAATCATGAATCTTGCTCTGCAACACCATTTCAAACCAGAAATGTGACATACATTCATCATAGTTTAAGCAAATACAAAGAGGACTCATCTTGTAATCTTTCAGGCCAATTGAGTGAGGGACTATGACTCTCCACCCAACCATATATAGTTGCAGTCAATTCTCACTTGTAGTTATCACTCTCAAGCCAGATTACAGAGACTGAGGGGCTTTACTCAATGGATTAAGATCACCATTTTCCAGTTGAAATAGGGATTCTAGAGGTCCTCCTTCCTCCACCCACTAGCCAATCAACAATTAACAAAAGTACATGGAATCTAGAGTCCAGTTGCCTCCACCCTCCAACTTTTCAATGGTAGCTAACTAATACATTCAGGGAATCTAGAGGCTTACTTCCTTCACCCAAGAATATCAAGGGAGTTTAGAGAGAAAGTCTCCACCATTAACACAAAACATAGTGGTTCCACCCACCTTGGGGAATCCAGAATCCACTATAAAGCCAAACAACAAGAAAGGCTCCAAATGTCCTCTTTTCAAGAATCCAAGGAACAACCCTCCACCCTAGCCATCGAGGGAATCTATAGAAACTTCCATCTCCACCCTCTGGTTATACAAGGAATTCAAAGACCATTGTTCCTCCCCTAGGAGGGTCTTTCTTCCTGCCAATCTCGCCAACCAAATTGATATCATTGTCTTCCTTTTTCTACTTGTGATTCTCCTTTGTTGGTCCTCCTACTCTATTGTTGTTAAATGTTGAATGCATGTTCCAATGCATGAAGGATGATCGAACTCTTCTAGAGGTTGAATTTTCTTCCTTTGCCCCCCATCCTCCAAACTCCATAAATTTTGTGTCCTTTCTTCCTTGTAAGTGTTTCCACGAAAGCATGGCCATGCGTACTTCTCTTGCAACCCAATAAAATTCAGCAAACCAGTCCATTAAAAACACATCCACTAGCTTTTAATGGCTATCAAAACAGTTCATATTCCCTTCACAAGGAAACCTTATTTATCCCAAGCAAACAACTTCCCCAACCTCTGGAATCCGCATCCCTTTTTGACTCAACCCATTTTAATATATTTTGTAAAATTATTTACATTGCATTTCATGAGGAAACTAGGGTTGGGGCCATGACAAAAAATTTGTCCCATTAGCACTGCTTGAAAACATCCCCTATTATACATTTTAGTGGACCTCTAGTAGTCACCAACATTTGGAGAACATCTTGGAAATTATCGATAAAAAAAGAATCAGGGAAATTATTGACAAGGAATAGTCACAATGAGGCAAAAGGTGCATTGATGAAGTGGAAAATGGCGCATTACTGAAGTGGAAAAAGGTGGATTAGTAATGTGGAAAAATATGTATTGGATCGGTGATACATGATATGAAGTATCAATGCCTCCATAAGTGTGAGGTGAAGGAAGACCTCATTCAAAGTATGTTGTGGCTTGGTAAGGATGCCACATGGATTAGATGACATGTGGGTATGACACAAATATTGATTTGGCAAGGAGAGAGAAGGGAGTAAACTCGAAATCTTCATTGGACCATAACTTAGTGCCTCAAATCGAATTGTGATACAATTACAGTTGTTAAAAAGGTTTTGATAAGTAGGATATGATTGTGAGCTTAGAAGTGACTTTCAAGCTATGAAAAAAAAAGATGGTTAAAATGAAAACACATGAAAAATTTGATTATCCAACCTTCTTAATTATACTTATGTGATTGGACATATTACAATATACAGAGGTGGTAAGAATTATAAATATTATAGATTATTAGTTATGAAATAAATGAATAATATATTTAAGAATTAAAGATTATAAGAATAAAAGTCCTATCTTATAAGTTATTTGACTTATTCACGATGACAATAAGAGTATAAATATTAGAAGATGGTGATAGAATCATAATTTCTAAAATGAATAATAGATTTAAGAATAAAAGTTATATATTATAAGTTATGTGAGTTATTCACGATCTCAATAAGAGATTATAAATAATAGAAAATGGTGATAATTAGAATTTCTAAAAATTTATATTAAATAATAATTATTAAATATTATAATAACAATAATTAAATATTATAATCTTTAAAAAAAATTAATCTCTAATATAATAAATTTTTATATATAATAATTATAAGTGGGTTTCAAACATGAAGAATTATTATTATAATTATAATAAATAGTTTATTAAATTATTATTATAATTATAATAAATAGTTATTAGTGGGTTGGAAATATTGAGGATAGGGTGACATTGGCTCATGAAAATCACAGTGAATAGTCCCTGCAATTTCTCAACTCAAAAGAGAATGGATTTTACGGCTCAAAGACTTGCCCTACGTGATGAAATATAAAACTTGAAACCTAAAGTGTATGGAATGGATCTTAGGGCTCAAAGACTTGCCCTCCAAGATTCATCCATAAGTCCAAGATTTATCCATAAGTGCAATATTATAGATAATGAAATATAAAACTTAAAGGAATGGATCTTAGGGCTCAAATATTTGCCCTCCAAGATTCATCCATAAGTACAATATCATAGATAATGAAATATAAAACTTGAAACCTAAAGTCATCCATAAGTGCAATATTATAGATAATGAAATATAAAACTTGAAACCTAAGGTGTATGGAATTCTACTTGAATAGATAATGAAATATAAAACTTGAAACCTAAGGTGTATGGAATTCTACTTGAAAGAGGAGTTATGCTCAATTGATTGTCACCGCCATGTATAGGATAACGTGCTTTGTTACATCATCAGTGACATTATTGTCATTTAAAAACTCTTTAATATGAAAAATTGTTGCACCATCACTGACATCATGAAAATTATGTATAAAACATAATACCTTTATAATATGGAAGAAGCGTTGCACCATCACTCACATCATGAAAATTATGTATAAAACATAATACCTTTATAATATGGAAGCTTCTTGCTCAAATAATTCCATTTACAACAATAAAAGCAAAATAATAAAGTTGTGAATGAATTAATTCCCTATTCTCGATTGACCTTTTGTCTCCGTCTTATGTCAATATCATAGGATAGGATGACATATGCAAATATGTAAGCTCTGTGCTTTTTCGAAGCCATACAACCACAAATAGAAAATGAAAATGGGGTTGCGTGAGCCGCCCTCGTTCGTTATTGAGCATGTGACGATGACAACCATACATTTGCTATCCCCTCCTGTCACACACGACGCAATAAATTTTATTAAGTGGGCCACCGCACAAAGGTTGCCTTCTTCGACTTGTCGTGTACTTTAAAAATATATCTTTATGTTTGTTCGCATTGATGGTCATAAACTTTCATTAGTCCAAATATGAAATAGTCCTTATTTGTGTAATTAAATAGTTATATTGAATTGATGTTTTAGTTATCGTGATATCTGTTATATATATATATATATTTTGGATTTTTCATTAATTAAAATATATCTTGATTAAACGAATTAACATTATATATTTTATATCTACTAAATAATTAGATGAATTGATGTTATAGTTATCTTCATTTTTATTTTATTTTTTATTTTTCAATTTATTATGTTTATGTTTGATTCTAATAGGAAAATACAGAGGAGATATGCATGGGAATGTTAATTTTTTTATTATTATTATTTATGTTTAAATTTAACTTTTTTGTTATTTTCAAATATATCGAAATAATAATCTCAATGAGGTGTTAATTAGGTAATTATGAGCGTAAAGGTTGATAGGATGGGGTTTCTTGCTATCTTATTCTCTAGTACACAATATAACAACCAGAATTTATTAGGACTTCACCTTCCAAGGCGGGCGGCGAAGAATCTCAAGCAAGTTATAAGACTCTCGAGCAAGTGCATATATGAAAAGAGGCCACTCGGGTCCGTGTATCTTCTGCAGGGCTAAGTTGAAATTTGCCTCTCATATTTTCTTCACTTGCCCTATTACCAATATGATCGGGGACTGCAGATATGCTACACTCCAAAACTTATACATGAGAATAAACAACTTAGAAGACTACATAAAAGATTGGCTCAATGTCATAAAAAAGTACAAAGAGATTCCCCTCTACATCATTTGGGAAATTTGGAAGGCTCGCAATCATCAATTGTTTGAAGGGAAGCAATACAACATCAGTTGGATTGTACACAAGGTATTTGCATGGATTAACACCATCACTCAGAAAACTGCTCACATAGTTGATTGCTTCCATAGATTGAATCTTTCATTAATCAACCTCCCTGCTAGTTTTTTTTTATGGCGCAACACAGTTGGGCGGATGTGGATGTGGAGCAGTACTTCGGATTGACAGAAGTAAACATTTTTATCTTCATTGGAACAAAGGTAAAGGAACCAACGCATAAGATGAGGCAATCACATTATGGGGGTTTCTTTCGTTTATACAACAAAAGAAATTAAATTGCCTACATATCTATGTGGATTCCAAATGTCTCATTGATGGAAACGGGGGACAATCTGAGTTTCCTCCTCCCTCACTATTGGGTTGGATAAAGAGGATCGAGCACATCTTAGAATCGTTCACTACATATACTATCACTCATATATATAGAGAAGCTAACAGAGTGGCAGACAAATTGTCAAAGGATGACATTGGTGATCCCTCTGGATACATGCACTTCAGATACATGGTGGACAACACTACACAGGATGAGGGGCTACTCAGCCTACCGTGATAATCTTAGCATAATTTTACATGTTGTTTTATTGTGGTATTTCAAGTTACATATCTAGTCAATGCAAAATTTTGTCTTATGGATTAGCATAAACATTTTCAGAACTTTATATTTGGAGATGGAGATATGAATGTCTGCTTGTTTAAGCATATTGCTGGTTAATTGTCTTGGTATATCAGACCTTTCGTATTCTCTGGACCACTTTCTTGCATTATATATGAAGTTTTTTCACATGTACCAAATAGAATAAATGCTTTTTTCCTCTTAAAAAAGTTATAATTTGGAAGTTGATGACGTGGTTAGGGACCTCTACCTCCTCAACAATATGTTTGCCTTCCTTCTACTCTTTCGTCGAGCTTCATGTTGCTTCCATCATCGGCCATGAATTTTGCCCATTGCACAATGTCTCGAGCTGGGGGGACTTACCCTTCTCCTCTAGCTTTCCCTCCATCTTTGGTGGCTTTTCAGAGTGTGAGGGGTTTGCTCAACCTTCAAAGAAGTTTCAACACTCCTGACTTGATTTCTTATTCACCTTCTTCCACTATTGCCTCTTATAACTCTCGGCCCCAAACCAGTTGAGTATCAAATGTGTCGTGTTGCTTCCTACAACCATGACGCATCAATGTGCACGATCTCATAGGGGAGGTGGGGGAAGGGGAGCATGGGTAGCTCCAAGGTGTGGTTTCGAGCTAAGTCCTCAATGTGTGGCTTTCATGAGCATGCCCTTCCCAATATCCAAGAATAATTCCAACTAGTAGAAGAGGAAATCCATCAGGAAAGGCAAGAATTCTTGGATTCAAAATTCATGGCAGGAGTAGCTTTGTGGGTAGTAGACATAGGAAATTCACGTGGATGCCAAAATCATTTCCTCTTTACAGTTGGCCTCTATTAGCATGTCAAGCTATTGGTAGGCAAGGTCTTGGTTGATTGGCATTAGGCACAGGTTAATCTTATGCATAGGTTGGATGAGTTGGTGAACCTCATGTGGGGCATATAAGGAAGGCTGGAAAGATTGGAGATGGGGCTACCACCCATCTCTCCAATTCCACTGCCATGCAAGGTCGAGGAGAATCCCATCAATATCGACACTTCCTTGTCCTCCTCGGACCTAGTTTCCCCTTCAATCATGTTGTTTAGTTTCAAGATTTCTATGCTAGTTAGAGTGTTTATGCCCCAACCTAAGTGTTAATTTATATTTTTTGGCTTGTTATCTCAGATTCTACATGTTGGCAATGTCGATGTTTTGGATGGGCATCATTGTTGGTTTCCCCAACTATGGGACAACAATAATGTTGTTAACTTTCTAGACATATATATTCATCTCCGATTAAATTTTGTTATTTTGGACTCCATCCTCTTCTATCTCTAGTTTGGTTTCCCATGATAGGCTAGAGATAGAAACTCTAATAGATATTTTGTGAAAAAATGAAAATCTAATAAAAGAATCAGCTTAGGAAAAAAAAAAGGAGAGAGAAAAAATATCAACATAGTTCGAAGATATACATGATGATTAATAACAATGGGATATATTTTATTAAGATAGTCTAAATTTATTATAATTTGAATTTTTGCAATTGTTTTATTTAAAATTTAATTAAAATTAAAAGGGATTTGTTTAAATTATATATATTTGTTGATTTGAGATGATAATATTTAAATATAATAAAAAGAATTATGATATTGAATTCCGTTTATATATTAAAAATGTAATTTCTATAATAATAATTCTAATTTAACTAAATCGTTTTTGTTTAAAATTAATTAAAATTAAAAATTGTTTAAATTATATATATCTAATAAACTAATTTTTTTGTTTTAAAATTTAATTAAAATTAAAAAATTGTTTAATAATATGTATCTAATTTAACTAACATTGTTTTTTTAAATTTAATTAAAAATTTTAAAAAATAGTTAAATTATATATATTGGTTGATTGAGATGATAGTAATTTAAATATAACTAAAAATTATGATATGAATTCAGTTTATATATTTAAAAATATAATTTTAATAATAAAGAATTCCAATTTAACTAATTTTTTTATATCGAGGTACCTAATATTAATGATAATTATCAAAAAAAGATTACAAACTTAAATTTCTTCTGTTTAATTTAATTAGTTGAAATAAAATTGGATATGTTTTTACATATTTTTCAGGTTGTTTAACCTGTTTTTGTGGAGAGGTAACATTAATACGGATTAAAGTTTGTCAACGCATTATTCAATGCAAATTTAAAATTTAAAATAAAAATAAGTGTTTTTTTTATATCTATTTTTATTAATTTGGAAAAATTATAATTTTTTTTTGAATAGTTTAGGATTTTTTTTCAATGTTCTAAGTTTTTCAGGCTTGATCTGTTGTTTGAAAAACCCTGGTCTTGGGGTATCTAAGTTGTCAAAATGACTTGGGGATCGCACTCGGTCTCGGCCACATCAACCCTTAACAGGGCTCAATTTTTGCTCACGGAGTTCGAACCGATGACCTTCACATCACATAGTGACTTAACAATACACCCCATCATAATCTATTCTACACCCTGTGGGCTATTTTATGATTATTTTAAATTCAAAATCTATTATTAAATTACTTAAAATGATCTAAAATAAACAAATGAGCTCTGCTAGGGTTTTTGGTTCTCTAGGGTTTCATTTTTCTAAATCACTACCGTCAAATCAACTTCTTCCTACATACACAATTGGTAGTCAACCCTGACATTGCTTTATGGCTGATTGGGCATATGTCAACCCCTCCTGAAGGAGGGCAATTTGACCCCTCCTTCAAAAACATGGTAACGAGTTCTCATCGCTCGTCCTCCAGCGCATGGCAACATAAGGGAAAACAAGCGGACTTGCCAACTTTGGGAGTTCAATGGCAGTCCAAAATGAGAGGTCGTTGCCTTCCAAAGGCAACTCAAAATCCACGCATAGTGATCCCCTATCACCGTCTGGAACAATCTTGACAATTTATGCAGGATCATGAGATAATATGCAAATTTATGGATATATGGCCTAAAGAGTCGGATATCCTCAGATGGATCTAACTCAAATGGCAACCAATATCCCCAATCGATCTCCACCTCAGGACAAAGGGTTTCTTCAAAGTGATCTTCGAGGATTTGGAAGATCATAAGAGAGTTCTAGACAACTGCCCTTATTTCATGAACAACACAGGGTTATTCATGAGGCATTGGGAACCTTGCTACAACCTAGAGAAGGAACAGTTCCTGGCAGCATTGATCTAGGTTCGGCTCTACTCCCTACCAGAGGATTTATGGGAGATGGACATCGTGGAATTGATTGGAAATTCCATTGGAAATTTTGTGCAAGTCTCTAAGATCAACAAACGATGAACTTTTTCGTCCTATGCCAAAATCTGTGTCTACATGAACATCTCCCAACCCTTATCGAAATTAGTTGAGATTGAATATCAGGATGAATTTTGGTCCCAACCATTAAACTACAAGCATGTCCCTTTCAAATGCAGAATCTACCATGAGTATAAACACCTGTTTCGTGATAACCCTTAGCGGAAGAAAGAGGCCTTCGTCCCTTAGACTATTCTACCCCAAGATGGCTTTCAGTAGGTCTCGAGCTAGCACTCTTTGGCTAATATGGGTCCTCCCAACTATGATCGCCCCCCCTGCCATTGGTTGCCATGAATCGTCCATCTGGGAATCATTGTGTTCTTCTGATCGAGCAAGTGGAGAAGGATAGTCTGAAAGCACCAAAAGTTGTGAATCAAGCTCAAGTAGCAATGCAAGTGGAATCGGGCCCTAAAAACCCTAAGAGAAAACAACTAATCAACGGCTGCCATGAATCGTTCATCTAGGAATCTTTGTGTTATTTTGATCGAGCAAGTGGAGAAGGATGATCCGAAAGCGCCAAAAGTTGTGAATCAAGCTCAAGTAGCAATGCAAGTGGAATCGGGCCCTAAAAACCCTAAGAGAAAACAACTAATCAAAAGGAAATCTCTAGAGGAACTCTTGACTAGTAATGAGATTCAACTATTTATCTCCCAATCTCAGCAAGCCTTAGAGCTCAAAGTTAAAATGGATTAGCTAAATTCCAATGAGCGGGTTTTGGTAGCTTTCCTGTGAAACTAGGCCAAGGTTTGATCGGACGATATTCCTCAAGAACAATTAGATCAATTCCACTGGATCTACAAATAATGGGAACAATGTCAAGCACTTTTGGAATCTTCCCCTTAATTGGCCCTAGCCTGCCATGAGGAGGAGGCATCATCTAAGCACATTGAATCTAGTTCAGGGTTTTAGAAGAGAAAGAAGGGTAGAAAATCCACCAGTGAATTGATTAGAGAAGATGGGATGATCCTAGTCAACTCAGGACAAACCAATGTCCTCATGGAGTACTACCAACACTCTCTACCCCTTCCTCAATGAAGGTAGTGTCTTGGAACATAAGGGGCCTCAAATCAAAAGGTAATTTGAGGTACTTGAGAGATAGAATTCAATAGGAAAAGTCAGATATCATAGTTTTGCAAGAAACTAAGGTAACACATGAGAAACTAAGTGAAAACATGAGAATAAGTTGGGCCATGGTGGATTTTATGGAATTAGATGCCAAGGGCAGTGTACGAGGGTTGGGGATTCTCTAGGATACCAGATCTATCTCCTTTGGGGCTTGGATTTCTTTTCCAACACTCTTTCGGGACAGTTTGAATTTATAAGCTCCTCTGAGAAGGTTTGGTTAACAGGGGTGTATGGTTTTACTCTCTTGAGGATGAAGTCGGCTTTCCTTAGTAGTTTACAGAAGTTAAAAGAGATTATGGGTGAGGACAGTTGGATTCTTGCAAGCAATTTCAATCTGATCAAGGATTTGGGTGAAAATAAAGGAGGAGTGAGGTGGTTGGACCCTATTTCTATCTCCTTTTAGGAAACTATTCAAGATCTCAAAGTAGAAGACATTGACTTTAGAAATGGCTCCTTTACATGGAATAGTCGACGAGGGGGAAAGCACCATATTGCTTCCCATATGGATCGTTTCGTCATTTCGGATTATATCCTCCAACAAAACTTGTTCTTTCAAGCTTTGATTCTTCCATGCATGGGATCAGACCATTGACCTATCTGCCTGGAAATCGACTTGAGAATGGCCCCAAAAAAAAACCTTTCCGCTTTGAGGCTTTCTAGCTTGAAAGGCCCGATTTCATTGAAAAGTTAGAGGAATGGTGGAAGGACATCATAGTAGTGGGGCGTAGTCACATGGAAACTTCCTAGCTGAAGTTGAAGGAACTCAAGAAGAGGACAAAATATTGGAATCATTCTAATTTCAGCAATATCCAAAAAGACAAGTGGCGCTTGGATGAGGTAATGTGGTCAATCCAACAATAGATTATCTTAGAAGGTTGAACGTAAACTCTTGCATCACAAGAGGGTCAGGTCCTAAATGATCTGGAGCAAAGGAGAAGATCCTCTAGACGCAAAAAGTGAGGGTTTAATGGCTTAAAGAAGGAGTGTGAAACACAATTTTTTTCCATAGAACTATGTTAAAGCGCTGATAGTTTAACCATATCTTCTCCCTCAATGGATCAAGAGGTCAGCAACATTTTCAACATAAGGGGATTCCAGAGGAGATGATCTCCTATATTCAGAACCTATTCACCGAACCAAGGGTAGAGCGAAGTGAGGCCATCTCCAAAGTCAGGAAGTGTATTCCTCAATTAATTTTAGCAGATTAAAATGAGGCCTTCGTGAGGGATATCTTTTATGTAGAAGTCAAGGAGGTTGTCTGAAGTCGAGGAGGTTGTTCGTGCGCTTCCTTGAAAGAAATCTTCGAGTCCTGATGGATTCACCTCTGAGTTCTTTAAAGTGTGCTGGCACTTTCTCGAGCTAGAAATTCATTAATTGGTGGTGGAATCCACCAGAACCTAAAGAATATGGTCGAGTCTTAATGCCACATTCCTCACGCTTATCCCAAAGAAAGGTGTTGCGTTGGACCCAAATGGTTCAGACCAATTGCTCTTTGTAATGTTATCTACAAAATAATTTCAGGAATCCTAGTCCGGCATCTTAAACCCTTAATGAAAGCTATCTCAAACCTAAGCAATCAGGTTTCTTGGAAGGTTGGCAAATTATGGATGGTATCCTAGTGGCTCACCAGGTAGTCCATTCTCTGACTTCGTATATATCTCCAGGTATGCTTATCAAACTCGACTTATCTAAAGCTTATGATTGTTTGGATTGGCATTATCTCCTTTGTATTATGGACGTTTTTGGATTCTCTCATTCATGGATCACTTGGGTAAAATCCTTGATTGAGACTCCATTCCACTCGATCATCATCAATAGTTCACCATCTCACACTTTTTGAGGTTCTAGGGGCCTTAGAAAAGGGGATCCCCTCTCCCCTTTCCTTTTCATTATTGCAGTTGAGGGTCTCGATCGCCTAATCAAATCCGCATTTGAGTCCAAATGTCTACATGGCCTGAGGCATTCTCTAGAAGCTCCCCCTATAAGGATCAACAATTTGTTGATGACAACATGCTATATGAGAAGCCAACCTTGAAAGAAACTAGACAATTCGGTCTTATCCTCAAGGAGTTCCAACAAGATTCAGGTACACTTATTAATGGGGAAAAATATAATATTTATTTTTCAATACCCACACTATGGTTCAAAGTCATTTGGATCAGACCCTTGGTTTCCGTATTGGTTCACTCCCAAGCAATTATCTCGGTATCCCCTTGGTTGCTAACTCACTTATATCAACATGTCGGAAGGAGATGTTGAACCACATTGATCATAAGTTATCTAGATGGTCCTTCAGGGTTTTGAACTCGATTGGTTGACTAACTCTCTTAAAATCAATTCTATAAGCTATCCCAATCTATTATCTCTCAGCCCTCCCAGCCCCTTGAGGTGTTTACAAGGACATTACCGCCGAATTTCGGAGATTTCTCTAATCGGGAACATAGGTAGGTAGGAAGTGGGCATTGGTGGCATGGGATAAATTATGCAAATGAAAGACCCATGGTGTTATGGGCCTGAAAGATCCATAGATCTTATCAAAAGTTCTAGGGGGAAAAAATTGATGGCATTGGGTGCAGGGGGGACAAGGAATCTAGAAGACCCTTTGGTCCTATAAATATGGCTCGTTTGACATTCTTGACCCTTTGTTTGATCATCAACATTTGTCGAATGGTTCCTATCTCTAGAATATGGCCAAAGAAAATCGTGATATAATACAAGATCATGGCTTCTGAGAAGTCAGTAATGGATCTCAGACCTGATTTTGGGATGAGGTTTGGATGCAACACCCCAAGATAAGTCAAGAAAATCACTTCAGGGATATCCAAACATTCACCTCTCAATTAGAAGGTGTGTGAGTTAAATATTTATGGCAGGACAACAATAGGTTGTCAAAATGGAGAGTGTGGCAATCTCCAGTGCATTGGCTGAACCACGATCCCCCCTTATCTTGGGAGGCCTTGGTCTTGATCCTCCAACAACTCCCTATATTAAACAATGGCGAGTTATATAAACTCAGATGGGGTCATCACTTGAGGGGTATGTTTTCTCTTAAGGAACCATATTCTATTCTCTCTTCTTCAGCGGATTTGGCCCCAAATCCTTTATGGAAACGAATCTGGTACTTAGGGCTTTGGCCAAAAGTATTGTTCATCCTATGGATGATTGGGCATGGAAAACCTCTTACTTGGGATAAGCTTAGGAAAAAGGGGTTTTGTGGCCCATCCTAATGTCCTCTTTGTTCCTGTGTAAAGGAGACAACATACCATCTTCTTAACTTTCAACCTATGGCAATGGATCTTTCGGGGCAAATTGCCATGCTTTTTGGGGTTGTAGATCGATCTGAGAATAGTTTGAGAGAATCGCTAGAATTGTGGCATTGGAAGTTCTTTAAGAATCCATAGTGAATAGAGCATGGTGTCTCTCATAGCGTTTCGTCCTTTGGAGTCTTTTTAAAGCCAAAAACAGAGTAATGTTCCACTCAGAGGTTATCAGGGCCGATTAGGTTTGGGAAGTAACAAAGTGAAATAGAAAAGAATCTATCTCTATTTCTCATTGGTTGGAGGAGAATTGGAAAGCAGAGGGTAGGGAGAGGGACATCCTAAAGATATTGGCTCTTAGCTGAGATTCTCTTTTCCTAGGGCCTGCTCGCCCGCTCTCCATGAGATGAAACTTGCCTGACTTATTTCTTCGTCCTTTGCCTAGTTTTTTCAAGTTAAACTTTGATGATGTATCTAAAGGAAACCCTAGTTTAGCTAGCCTTGGTGGCTTAATTTGGAACGATAAGGGGAAGGTCGTGAAACTTTTTGCAACTTTGTGTGATGACTCTACCGACAATATTGTTGAATTCCTAGCACTCGAGAAAGGGCTTCAAATTGCCACTGAGATGGGCTTGGTGAAATTGCGGATCTCTATGGACTCCCTAATCGAAATTTCTCTGTTGTAGAAGCTTATTAACGGGCCCCCTTCGACAAGGTGATCAAAAGTTGGAGGCTAGATATTATTGGCTACATATCCACTCCCGTATTTCTTCCTTTGACTATGTAGTCACAAAACACATGAGAAGACAAGGGAATCAGGCAGCCGACAAACTAGCTAATTGGGATAGTGATAACCAAAGTTAGGAACTTACTCAAGACTGGCCTTTCAACTCTCAAAATGCCGATCTTGAGGAATTTTGTCGGATAGTGGCTTTTGAAGAAGGTTCCCCGATGGGGGTGATGAACACTAAGGTCAGGAAGACATGTGTGTCATGAATGTGAACATTTGTCAGGTGGTAAGGAGGACAGACACCTTGTCCTCCCATTACGTAGAGTATATGGTGCCGTTAACGATGAGACATGTGATGTTTCATTCATTCTCTTCGGGATTGAGAGTGAGAGAGGAACATGGGTTTATGGTGTCGGTTGAGTTTCAGGCTCACTTTTATGTTGTGGCAGTTTGGTGGATAGATGTCCATAGTTCAAGCACTGGTAGTCTGACAAGTCTCTCTGGTCTTTGGTTAGCCTGGGAATGGTGGAGATTCCATCGTCGTCACCTTCTCTAGTGCATATGGCTCACAAAAGCATTAAGTTTCTCTCCCTCCACATGGTTTCTCACATTTTTCAGAGATTTGAGTAATTTCTACATGGTTATTTGGTTGGCTCTAGAGCCCACCCTTGTGCTACTTGTTCGTCCTCTTCCCAACTATTCTCAGTGCTTGGAGGGCATTTGAGTTTCCTGGCAATTGAATATCTTTTGGGTCCTCCTATATTTTTGGGTTTTTTATGGATTCCTGAGACCCATTGTTAGGAGAGCAAAAATTGGGTTCAATGGTGGAAAAACATCTTGAAGGTGTCTGTAGTGTTTGGTTATCAGGTTGTGTTTGTTCCTCATGTGTTTATGTTTGAGTGTCATGTCTTTTTGTCTACGACTATGTTCCTAGGTGCTTCCTTTGGTAGAGGTGATGGTAAGGTCTCAGTCTCATTGGTGTATTTCTTATCTGTGGTTTCTCTTGCAACTCCCTAAGTTGGCGAGAGAAGGCTAGTAGTTGTATGAAGCTGAAGATTGGGAGATAATTTGGGGTTGCCTGGTACTCTGTTGTGGTTCATGGTGCGTCGGGAGGTCCTACATTTATTTGTTGTTCATGTCTCAGAGGAGTATCCCTGGGCCCTCACCATGTGACTTGTGCCATGTATCTCCCACTCCTAGCCTCAACAAAGGGGAGCTTCGACTAGTTAGGGTAGGTGCAACAAAGTGTCGAAGGTGGCAACAGTGGAACGAATTTCTGAGCGTCCATCGCAGGGTGGTCGAACAACTGGTAGTTTGATTAGGGCAGTGTTGGGGGCTCGTGGTGGTGTGGGTGGTGTGGGTGGTGTGAGAGCAGTTCGGGATGGTCATGCAATTGGGAATATAAAGAAGGGCGGTGTGGCACGTGGGGTCGAAGTAGGTGTGCAGGGTTGGAATCATTGGTCGGGGCGTGTAGGGGTTGTTGGCCGAAAATGGTGCTCTAAGGCTTGTCGTGACCTGTTCCAGTCTGTTCTAGAGCATGTGGAAGCTTATGACAAGGCCGAGAAGGAAGAACACGAGGTTGTAATTGTCACGCTCAACAAACTGCATTATTTTCAATGCCATGTCCGAGAAAGAATTGTGGTGGTTTGGCGTGGACAAAATTTGCTATCTGAAAAGGTGGTAAAGTTGGAAACATGGATGGCTCACTTCGAGCAGCATGTTCAGTTTCCTTATCGTCCCCCTCCCCCTCCTGAGACTAGAACAAACAACTCCGCATCTATTACTTCTAATGATTGCGCATGGTTACAAGTGTTCTTTTGGTTATGTTTGTCTTTTGGTGCTTTTGGCCTGTCAAACTATGGACTCTTCCTTTAGTTTTGCTACTATTTATTTGTCATATGCTGCTAGCTTTAGTAAAAAACTAGTTGAAATGAAACTACATGCATTTTGCTATCTATATACTTTACTTTTGGTGAATGAATAAAACCTTGATTTAAAAAAATAAATTATTAAATTAATCCTTATAATTTTAATATAAATTTATAAAAATTTATGTAAATAATATATTTTCATTTAATTATATAATTTAGAAAATTATTTGTTAAAAAATAGTTTCAATACACTTAATTAATTAAGTTATTTTTTTCTTATATACATCCTAAAATTAATATTGTTTATTATCACTTATAAATTTTCAATTTATAGCATTATGTAATCATAATTTTTAAATAATAAAACTATTAATTTATATAAAAATAAAGAATATCAAATAATTATAAATTTATTTTTAGTATAAAAAAATAATAATTATAAACTTAAATCCAAAACTTTAATTATTTTAACATTTTAATTTTTCCAAGAGGAAATTCCGTGTGATTAAATTACCAATTCATCACGTAATTAAATTACATAAATTTTAATTTCATACATTCAAAAACACAATTTACCTAATTAAAAAATGAGAAATTCCTTTACCAGTTCAAATCACCTATAAATTACATAAATTTAATTTCATACATTTCAAAAACACAATTTACCTAATTAAAAAATTACAAAATTACACCTAACTATAGAAGTAGCTTTTAATAATAATTATAAAAATTGGATACTAATAATAATTATAAAAAATGCAACAAGAAAATGTTCCACAACATACAAAGTTCCACAACAGATTCCTGGTTCAATTACACTTGTATGAATCCGTTCCATTAGAACAAATCACTCTTAAAATGCTCATGCCACGTCTCCAGCCTAAATTCGTTAACATTTCCCTTCACCCGTTTCGAGGTGAGCAATCCTTGAACATTTCACAGACACGTCATTAACACTAACCCTATAAACGGGGTTGTCGCAATCTCAGAATTTGGTCAAATGATCCGACTTGATTCTATATTGATTCCACGGTTGTTCACCAAGATTTGACTGCTTGTATTGGCCCAGCCCTTTCTGAGGGGGCATTCATTTGATTCCTCTCGGAACAAGGATCAGATGCACCACCGGCGCAAGTTTCTTGAACCAGCTTCTCAACTCTTTCCTGCGCTCTTTCTCTATATAACTGCGCGCGTTTCCCTTGGCCTTCATACACACAATTGCTTCAATTTCATTGCAGCCTCCACCGCGTCTTCTTCCTCTGTTAGTTCCAGGGTTACAAATTTTAGGCACCAATGTCTCCTTGCGTTGAAAATACTTCTTATGGCTGCCACCGGTCTAAATTTGGTGATTCACAGAAATCCCATTTTGTTAAGAATTCAGACCCCTACTCCCATCTCTCAGAATCTGCTTGTAGATTGCATTCTGAGGCCGAAGAGGCGCTGGAATCTGATAATCTGTGGCTGAAAATGCAAGCCGAAGCGAGGAAAGATGCAGAGGACGAACCCCTGCTTGCAGTTTTTCTGTGCACTTCGGTCTTAGCTCACAAATCTATGGAAGGTGCCCTGGCTTTCCAATTGAGCAGTAAGCTTTCAAATTGCACTCTTTCAAGCACCGTCCTCTACAATGTCATTAAAGGTGTTTTAGTGGAAGATGCAGAGATCCGAGAAGCGATAAGAGCGGATCTTAGGGCTGTGAAAGAGAGGGACCCTGCATGCGTTTCTTATATACATTGCCTGCTCAATTTCAAGGGCTTTCTGGCTTGCCAGGCGCACAGAGTAGCGCATAAGCTTTGGAGCAGGGGAAGGGTTCCTCTCGCCCTTGCAATTCAGAGTAGGGTTTCGGAGGTTTTTGCGGTTGACATCCATCCCGGCGCTCGAATTGGCAAGGGGGTTATGTTTGATCATGCGACTGGAGTGGTGGTGGGGGAGACTGCTATAATTGGGAATAACGTTTCCATTCTTCACAATGTTACCCTTGGAGGCACTGGAAAACAAGGGGGCGACCGCCATCCCAAGATTGGAGATGGCGTGCTAATTGGCGCTGGAACGAATGTTCTGGGCAATATCAGTATTGGGGAGGGTGCCAAGATCGGAGCAGGCTCTGTAGTGCTCACTACTGTGCCCCCTTATACTACGGCTGTTGGCAATCCAGCACGGTTAATTGGCGGTAAGCTTGATAAGACTGACAGTTTAGCCATGGATCATACCTCCTTCATCTCTGAGTGGTCAGACTATGTAATCTAGTCTCCTTGCCAAAAATGTTTTCCCTGCCCACCAGGGATTAGCAGTGCCAATTGCATTCTATTTTGCTATACAGGTTCTGTGCTGAGTTCATTTCCTTATCTTGTTTTGAAGGACTCTCTGCTCTTCTCTGCAACACAAGGAAACTGCTTTCCTTAGAGTTTGGTAAATTAATGCAACTCCATTTTTATTGAGGAATTATCCATGTGTACTGGTAAAACTCATGTTATTGGTGGTCAAAGCTTGCTCTGGTGCAGGGTTCAAACTTTTTAATGGATAAATCAAATGGAAAATTAAGTAATAAGGAATTTAAAGTTTATTTCTTATTAAATGTTGGTATTATCTATGAATCGTTAAAGTCTAAGAAGCAACGTTCAAATCTTTTGGGGTTTTCATGATCAATCACAAGCAGAACTGAGTAACAGAAAAGATACAATTTCATCTTCATTCGGATTGGCCTTAAGTTGCTTGTACATGTCAACACCCAAAAATGTTATATTGGGAATTGAATTATTTTTATATATTAGTTAAAAATTCATAATATACTTTGAAATGTTATTGTGAAATTACTTGAATTTTTTAAAAATGTTTTAACAATGAGAATATATATATATATATTTTACTAATTTCACAGTTTTCATCTAAGTGTATTTTTTTTTAGTAAATTGTCTAAAATATAATAAAGAATTAATGGAATTGCAAATTTAAGTGATGTAGTCAACACAATCCAAGAACTCTTGTGTGTGAGAGAGAGAGAGATAGAGTCTTAATGCCATTTCCAAGAGGGTGTTTGTACTATTCTTTTCAAAATGGGTTTTGATAGAAGGGGGAGAATGGGGTCTTTGGCTGCAAGTGACGTGTGACCCTCAGAGCATCAAATGCAAAGGTTTTGGATGTGGTGGACAACATGTGGGTTGAAGATGGAGTAGAGAAATAAGGTGTGGTTGGCATAACCATAAGAATTGTTAACTTTTGAATGGTACATCTAGTGAAGGAATCAACATTTTTCCATCATGGTTAGGGTTTTTCATTCTAGCTGTTAAGACCGTTGGATAGTCAGTTGACAAGGTAACAGGGAGAAACAGTGTTGAGGCTGATTTGGTGGTTAGCTACATTTGGTTTCATATGAAGGGAGTAGATATGGTAGACTACACATTGGAGGAAGAAGAAGAAGCCCATATCTGAGTAGCCACCCCGGAGTTTAAGCCAAAGGTGGAGAACAACAGAATGGATATATATCCAAAATCTAAACCTAAACCCATTTCCACCCCAACATCAGACTTTGTCAGGGTTCCAAATGGAGGGTTGGTTGTAGCGAGGTTTTTCATGGACATCCCAGAGGTAGACATGCATTGGGTGATGAGCCTAGGCTTGGAGGAAAAGAGCCTAGACCACGACAAAGATGTCCTAGGGCTCCTCGGTCGAATTTCCTCCATCTCTATTTGAAGCTATCCCATTTAGCTATGCAACAAGATCTAGCTTCCAACCATTTAAGAACCTCATTGAACCCATTACAGAACCATGTTGTAATGAGGGTTTTGTTCTTCACTGGAGTATTGCCATTTTATGAGATCCTAAAGGAACCCTGCCCTTAGTTGTCTACAAGTAGCCTCCTTGGGGATTTGCTAGCATCTGAACAAGAACATGCCCAAACCCTTGAAGATGATGGTGGTAAAGAACCATAGGGAAACCCTAGACTAGATTCAAAAGGCATCTAGAGCTCAATGACAAAGCAGGAGAAGGGTGTAAAATGGAAGAAGAAAAAGTGCATAAAAAATGATAGTAGGGCCAATTTATCACTGGTGTTGTGTAGAAATTTCTCTATAGATTAGCTAGCTCTGATACCATGTAGAAATTCTCACTGTAGATCACCTGATAATACAATATACTAAAGAAAAATACTTGATCTACTTCTACAAACAAACTTGCGGAAGCTTAATTGATTTTTAGCAAGATCAAATAGGAACACATAACAGAGAAGAAAAAATCATACACATAAAACACATGAGAATACTCTGGGGAAAGTTTCAGCTAAAAACCCCGCTATCTGTATTATCATACAAGTGGAAATATCCTAGGATTACAGAAAGCTTTAGCTCACAAGCTATCTAGCTCTTAATAAAATCCCTCACTACTACTCATAGATAGTCAAAGGCTTCTCACAAGCCTTCTCTTCTGCCCTCCAAGCCTCTTATTTCCTTGCGCAGTTTTTCCTGGGTCCTCTGGCTACCACCTGTGTGAATTCACCTCTCACACTACTCACCAAACTCAGAAATAACTGCGCAATCCTGAAGGAGATGATTTCTTATGCATGGATGAGTTTCCTTTATAGGAAAATTCCTCCAACTGATAGTACATTGTCCCTTCCTTTAATCTCAACTGGGTCTTTGTTTGAACTGACATGCATGAGTTATTTATGAGAGAATATTCAGTTATCTGGAGAACACTAGTTGCATGCATGCACGCATTAACTGACTGAACTCACAATTAGTCCCTCCAACTGTTTGGAACTAATTTAACTGGACTTAACTCAGTTAATCGAGCTAACTAATTACAACTCATCCTTATCTCCTTAATTAAGGGATAACTTTCTCAATTAAAGGGATAACTATAGCATGTCTTCACAAAGACTTCATGTTTGATTTTCTCCAACTAATTAACTCAAGATGAATTAATTAATTATTTTTCAAACATCTAGTGAGATTAGATTTGAATTTTAATTCTCAATTTTGATTCAAGGACAAATCAAAATTGGAATATATCTCGAAATGCTATTTATAACAATGCTATTTTTAACATTTCTATTTTTTGCTATTTCCAACAGAGTTGGAGTATATATTGAAATGCTATTTTTAGCATTTGTCGTCGCTATTTTCAACACTCCTTCTCAACAAGAAAGGAATTCAACTCTATCCCGATCCTGAACCTTTGGAATGTTCTGCATGCAACACTTCTCTCAAGTGTTGTTTCTCCAGCAACTCTAGAAACACAAAAAATATCCAACCTGAATCAGAATGATGCCTCTGTCATCAAAGTCTCTGACTGCTATTGCCTTTGTCGATTGAAAAAAACTATGCACCACTGTGCTCTTCAGTATCTGACTACTCTAGCCTCTGTCACTTTGATCTCTGACTGCATCAATCACACTGATTCCTCTTGCTGCATCCGTACGCTGTTGGGCCTATCTCCCAACATGCATCCGCATTGCACCTCCTCTCATCATGTTGCATCGTGCTGCCCACTGCTGCACTACAACTCAGTTACCTAGAAGTAAGTAACTGATCTCCCAACTGACCTCCTTGTTGGGCTAGAAACATCCTCTGATGCTGAAGCTCCCACTGCCGCTCCATCCGCATCTGTCTCTACCCACTCAACCAGTCTTGCTACTCCTCGTCGAGGCTTCTGTAGCAAGGTCTAATCAAAGAGGTTGGGTACCTCAAGGATCCTACCCTTATTTCAGCGTTCTTGGGACTATCTCTTCACATCGCCCCACCTCACACCTGGAGGTATGGCTGCATGTGATCCCTCTACCCACTTGGCTCGAAATTTCCCCCTACTGGAGGTTTCTGCATGAGTGAATGCCTCCACTTGGTCTCCTCTCAGCTTCTCCAGTTGTGGTTGCTCCACAACCTCCTGAAGCTGCTTCACCAATTGTGGCTCCTCCACAATTGTTTGAAACTTCTTTTGGTGCTTCATGTTAAGAGGTAATGTACTCTCCCTCTCAACCACCAAGTCTCTAACAGTTGCCTTGCTCCTCAAGGCTTTGCATGCTTCTTGAACCTCAAGAGCATACGGGTTCTTAACTCGTGAACCAATCTGCTTCACCTGTCTCGTGGTGATGTTTATAAGGAAAACTTTTTCCTTACTGAAGACAGCATTGTAGCCTTTGTCCTCCAACTTCGCGATCGATACCAAGTTCTTCTTCAGTCCAGGGACATACTTCACATCTGTCAAGGTAATGAGAGCTCCATGCTCCTTCTGAAGAGCAACCGTGCCTACTCCTGAAACACTATACTTTTCATCATTAGCCATCTCTATCTGCATCTGTAGGTCTTTCTCCTCCAAGGTACTGAACAAACTCTTATCACCGGTCATGTGGAATGAGGCTCCACTGTCAAGAAACCAACCACAACCCATCATCGATGAAACCATGCATGCGATGAGGGTAAAATCCAATTCGAACTGAGAGGCTAGGGCCTCACCCTTAGATCCTTCCGAGGATCCCTTCTTGGATTCCTTCAATGGACAATTAGTTGCATAATGGCCCACCTCATGACAATTAAAGCATTTCACTTTAGATTTGTCAATCTTCTTTCCACCATGGGAAGAACTCGATTTGGAATGAGAATCCTTCTCCTTCCCTTTCCTTGCCTTATTGGCTAAGACTAGATTTTCTTCATCCTCCTTGGATGAAGAACCATCTCTGGTGCTCCTCCTGATCTCCTCCAGCATCAGATCCAACCACAGTCATTCCCAGTCTAGCAGTTTCTCTCTTCCATTCACTGAGTCCAGGTAGCTATGCTAGCTCTTAGGAAGACCGAGGAGAGAAAGACTCCCCATGTCATCATCAATTATTGTGATTCCTACACTTCCAAGCTCATCTCTCCAGGTGGGGAGTTTGTTCAGATATGTAGAGATCGTGTTGCCCTTTTCACACTTGATTTTTCAAAGCTTGTCCTTCAATGCTAGCTTCCTCTGGTCACTGTTGTTTTGATATAGACCCTTCAATGTTTTTCACATTGAAAACGATGTCTCCTTCCCATGGAGACTCGAGACAATGTGGTTTCAAACTCCCTCCAGAAGAATCCTCCTCACTCTAGCCACACATTTTTTCCATTCCGCCAATTCTTGGGCATTAGCTGCTGCTGGCTTGGGGACTTCTTGATCAATAAAGTCCTTCAAACCATTATCCTCTAATACTGCTTCCATGCGATCCTTCCAGGCTATGTAATTCGCGCTGCCATCCAGGGCATACTCGAGTCTCAAGCCATTGAATGCCATTAGTGAACTTTGAGATGTGATAAGAAATCGATTATGTACCTACAATCAAGAACTTCAAACTTCAAACTTCTCCCTTCTTTGTATACTGTTCTCCTCTTTGATCACCTTTGTTATGATACCATGTAGAAACTTCTCTATAAATCAGCGAGCTCTGATACCATGTAGAAATTATCACTGTAGATCACTTGATAATGCAATATACTAAAGCAAAATACTTGATCTACTTCTACAAACAAACTTGCGGAAGCTTAATCGATTTTGAGCAAGATCAAATAGGAACACAAATAACAGAGAAGAATAAATCATACACATGAAACACATAAGAATACTCTGGGGAAAGCATCAGCTAAAAACCCCGCTATCTGTATTATCATACAAGTGGAAATATCTCAAGATTACACAAAGCTTTAGCTCACAAGCTATTCAGCTCTTAGTACAATCCCTCATTGCTGCTCATAGATAGTCAAGGGCTTCTCACAAACCTTCTCCTCTACCCTCCAAGCCTCCTATTTCCTTGCGCAGTTTCTCCTGGGTCCTCTAGCTGCCCCTTGTGTGAATTCACCTTTCACACAACTCACCGAACTTAGAAATAAGTGCGGAATCCTGAAGGAGATGATTCCTTCTGCATGGATGAGTTTCCTTTATAGGAAAATTCCTCCAATTGATAGTACACTGTGCCTTCCTTTAATCTCAACTCGGTCTCTGTCTGAACTGACATGCATAAGTTATTTATGAAAGAATATCTAGTTATCTAGAGAACACTAGTTGCATGTATGCATGCACTAACTGATTGAACTCACAATTAATTCCTCCAACTGTTTGGAATTAATTTAACTGGACTTAACTCAGTTAACTGAGCTAAATAATTACAACTCAAATACAACTCATCCTTATCTCCTTAATTAAGGATATCTTCCTCAATCAAAGGGATAACTATTGCATGCCTTCACAAAGACTTCATGTTTGATTTTCTCCAACTAATTAACTCAAGATGAATTAATTAATTATTTTTCAAACAACTAGTGAGACTAAATTCGAATTTTAATTCTCAATTTTGATTCAAGGACAAATCAAAATTGGAATATATCCCGAAATGCTATTTATAGCAATGTTATTTTTAGCATTTCTATTTATTTCTATTTCCAATAGAGTTGGAGTATATCTTGAAATGCTATTTATATCAATGCTATTTTTAGCACTTCTTATTGCTATTTTCAACATATTGGGCTTGGATGTTCTGATAGAGAATGCCATAGAAATGGATAAAAAAAAGTATGTTCGGTGTGCCAGAGGCAGAAAGTTTAGTTGCAGGTTTATAAAGATGTGGGTGGAAAAAGAAATATCGTCTATTGTCAAAAAACCCCTAGAAGTAGCCACGCTGAAAATGGGTTGGATTCATTTGTTGCTCTCGGATGTAGTCGAGGAAGAAAAATCGATTAGAAGGTATGGAAAATGGACTCTACTCTTGTATTGTTCAATTTCTAGTCTCCATTGTTCAATGTTAAGATGGAGAGTTTGAATGGGGTCCCAATATCCATGTGTTTCTCAAATCTTCCAGGAAGTTATTGGGATGCTCAAGTTTTTCAAGATCTTGGGAACTCTCTAAGGAAGTACCTTGAGTAGGACTCTTCCTACCTAATAAAAGGAGCCAGGTTCATAGCACATATAATGATAAAAATCGACCTTCGCAAGTGGCTTCTCAAGGACATGGACATTGGGTAGGGAGAGGAAAAAAATTAAAATTTGCATTACGACAGGGCACCCTTTAGGTGTCGACGGTGCCATCAATATGGGCACCTGGTAAAAGAATGTAAGATCCCTTTTCACAACAATGTTCACTCAAACCCCATGAAGAGAAACAATCCTAACCCCAAGGGTAAGGAATCAAAAGTAATGATGGAGGATAAAGAAGAGAATTTCCATAGGATATCCCCAGGTTGAGTGAAATCAAACATTTACGGGAACAATCAAAGGTTGGAAAACATCTCATGGAGTTGGGCTAATCAATAAAATGTACTCCTTTGCTTTCTCCTCATTTCTCTCTTTCCTCAGTTCCTATTGTTACAAATGTTGCACACATTTTCAATATAGACCATGTATCTAATAAGCTTACGATATCTTTCAAAACGGGTCCTCTCCCTCACTTGGTCCCATTTCTCTATCTAATAGTCTTTTCCCTTTCTGACTTGTGGTAGATGGCTTCTCATCCCCTTAACTTGACCCCCATATCATCCTCTGAAAACTCAGAAGAGTATGACATAGTATATAACCTTTGATCACATCAATCTTGCCTCATCCTGATGGGTTGTCAAAGGGTCTGGGAAAGCTATGCATCACTTAAGGGGAAAGTAGAGGTAAGGGTAGAAAATCAAATTTGACAAAAGAAGAAGAGATGGCTAGGGAGGAGTTAACAGTTGGTAAAAACAAACCATTCAAGGGGAATTTAGAGAAATGAAATCCCTAGGAGGGATTACAAAATGAAACTAATATCTCTCAATTGTAGAGGGTTAGCATGTCCCTCCAAAAGGCGTGCTTTGAAGAGGCTATTTTTCAAATGTTCCCCGGACCTAATTTTCCTACAAGAAATCCTAGGATATGGAGACTGTATATCATATGCTTGGAATCTATTTTGGGTGGGTGGTCCTTCATAGGGTTAGATGTGAGAAGGTCGGGGGAGGGGGGTGGTGGTGGGATGGAATGGGAGGTTTATTCAAGTGAAGAATTTTTTGAGTGTGGAGCATGACCTTAGGTTGGAGGTTTTTTCTATGGAACTTGGCTCTTCATTCTTTATCCTTAACATATATGTTTCCCCCTCTTAAAACCAAAGGAATATTGGAACAACCTATTTGTAAATTCTCTCATTATTTCCAACCATATTATTTGGGGGGTGGGGGGGCTTTCTCTTTGGGTGACACTGAATCTTGGAGTATAAGGCCAAGGATAGATCCACTTATCAAATACTTTCTAAATAAAATTTACAGAAGCATTCTCATGGATGTGGATTATGTTAAAATTGTCCCCACCTAGAGAAATTGACGCATTGGAGAAGAAAAGGTGGCAAAGAGAATTGACATATTTCTCATTTTTTAATGCTTGTTGGACAACTTCAATCTCATTAAACAATGGGGAGGGTTGGGAGGTGACTTCGATCATTCTCTAATATTTTTGGAGATAAAGGGAGCTTTTAAGAAGTTGGCCATCCCTTTCAACATGAACTTTATGATTGGTTAAAATAAGAAGAATTCATAAACCTTGTCAAATATCATTTGGTTGCCTTCATCCCCAAAGAAGGTTCTTCCATTGTTGATTAGTTCGATGCCAACCTAAAACTCATAAAAGAAAAATTGAAGGAGTGGGCCAAGAAAAATAAATTAGAATTGGATTAGGAGTTGGCAGGTATAGAGAATCAACTGTAGTCTTTATCCAATCAGGATCGGGAAGATTTTGAGACAAACAAATATATGATTGTGTTAATCAGATTGGAAAATAGGAGAGAAGAGATACTGGAAGAAAAAGAGGTTGAATGGAGACTAAAAAGAAGGGCTATCTGGTTGGAGAGTGGGGTGATAATACCAAGTTTTTCTAAGGTTATGATAAAGGAAGAAAACAATACAAACTTATATGGAGTGTAAAGGACATGGAGGGTAGAGAGATATCAAATTTTAAAGGGTTAGCAAACCTAGGAAAGAACCATTTCCAGAGCCTTTTCCAAGCTTCGGAAGAGACATCAATAACGAAAATTATTAGAACAACAATGCTTTTCCCTAGGTTTGTAAGAAGAGAACAAATTCCTCATGGAAGAAGTATCTAAAGATGAGCTCAAAATTGTATTACAAAACTTTCAAAAGGACAAAATTTCAAGATCAAATGGTTAGATTGTCAAATTATTTCTAGGTCTATATGAAATTATTTGGAATGCTCTGTTATTGGTCATTAAAGAATCTAGGAGGGAACATCAAATGCTGCATGCTTTCAATTTTACCTTTATAACACATATTCCAAAAATTGACTCTCTTGAGTCCTTTGATGATTTTCTACCGATTTCACTATGCAATACAATCTATAAAGTTGTTTCTAGAGTGATTGCCAAAAAATTGAAACCCATCCTCTCAAATACAATATCAAAGGAAAAATTTCTTTTTTGGATGGAAGGAAAATTCGTGAAGTGATCGGAGTGGCATATGAGGGCCTTCACAATATCAAGATTAAGAACCTCAAAGGAGTTGTACTCAATATTGACTTGTCAAAGGCCCATGACAGGGTGAATTGGGTATACATTCAACTTCTTTTAACTCATGTAAGATTCAATCCTGATTTCATCTCTTGAGTAACGAGCCGCATACAGACAATCTCCTTTGTAGTACTAATAAATGGCTCGACCTCTCCTTTCTTTCATGCTCAATGAGGTATAAGAAAAGGGTTTCCTTTATCACCTTTATTGTTTATTCTTGTGGATAAGGGCTTGATTTGACTTATGGAGAATGCAAAATGCATAGGGGAATTTCAAGGAACTCTTATTGTCGGGACTATGACATTGACACATATGTTGTTTATCGATGACATTCGAATTTTATGTAACGTGTATATAAGAGATGGGGGCAAGATAGGTGAGATCATATCCCTCTATACAAGATCTATGGTAATGTATACTAACATCTGAAAGTCAAATCTCTCTTACCACAATCTAATAGACGAAGAGATGATGCTTATCACCAATCAAATCCCTTATGAGGCAAAACCCCTGGAATAAGGCCTAAAGTAATTGGGGTTAAAAATTAAACCAAACAATAACGCTAAGGTGGACTAGTCTTGACTCATCACCAAGGTTGAGAAAAGACTGAAAAGATGGAGTCTCAAATGGCTATCTAGGGCAAGGCAGCTGGTACTGATACAATCTATGTTGGAAGCAATTTGGGTCTACTGGATATCACTTGCATGGGTTTTGAAGAGCATTCTGGAAAAAATAAGGAGAATATGTTTCAAAATTCTTTGGTTTTGGTATCAAGAGAAGGGAATCCTTTCTTGAGTAAAATGGAAAAAACTAACAATTCCAAAGCTTCTAGGAGGACCCTGGGGGCTTAAAAACATATTCCTATTTTCAAAGGCACCAACGACAAAATGTAGTTGGAGATTAATATCCACTCATAGCCTTTCAATGTTGCTTGTTTCTCAGAAATATATAGCCCCATGTACTTTGGAGGAATGGATTAGACAAGAGGCTAAGCCAAGGGAAAACATCTCTTCCTTTTGGAGGGTGATACTAAAAAGTTTCAATCTTATATGAAACAGGTTGGCCTAGAAAATAGAAAATGGTGAACGAGTATGAATTGGCACCTATCCATGGCTAGGGAGTGGTGAAGGTCATATTATCCCTCACCCACCTGTTGTTTCTTTAAGGGACAAACGAATTTCGAAGTTAGCCCACATTGCCAGCTAGTTCAACAACACCATTTAGAGGCAAGGGTCGAAAACAACAGAGGAGTTAGGGATAGATGTTGAATTTCATGAGGTTTGGAATTGTTATCTAAGTGCTTTAGAAAATGGGAATATAAGGATAAAAAGTAGAGAAGATAACTTGGTTTAGAAAAGCTCACCCTTTATATATTACACCCCAAAGCTTGGTTACTAAATTTTGTATGCAGACAGAGCCCCTACAAAGATAAAATGGTGGTAGAGGGTGATGTAGAAAGCCAAATGCCTAGAAAAATCCAAAAATTTTATGTGGTTCCTGATGGAGAAGAAGGTCCTATAGAAATTATGATGTAGGTTAACCTGATAATGCAATGTAAATCAAAGAAGAACACTATAACCTACTTCTACTATCAATTTATGGAAGCTTAAAGATCGAGCTGAACAATATAACCAGAAGAAGAAGAATCAATCGCACAATACACATGAAAATACTTCGGGGAAATCCTTAGCTAAAAACCCCACTATCTATATTATCATACAAGGTGGAACTACATAGAAATTATACAAAGCCTTAGCTCTTATAGCTAGACAACTCTCAATACAATCCTCACAGATGCTCATAGGCAATCTAGGCTTCTCTCAAGCTTTCTTATTTTCCCTCCAAGCTCCTATTTCCTTGCCCTATTCCTTGTGGATGATCTTCACCTCACCAAGTGGATGATCTCCTGATATCACACATTGTCAGAACTGCGCAATCCTAAATGAATGATTCCTTGACTGCATGCATGAGTTTTCTTTATAAGAAAACACATGTAACTGATAGTACACTTTCCTTGTCTTTAATCTCAACTGGGTCTTTCTCAGAGTAGAGATGCATGAGTTTTTGATGAGGGAATCTTCAGTTAACTGAAGTACACTAGTTGAGTGCATGCATGCATCAAATGACTATTAAATCACCATTAGTTCCTCAAACAGTTTGGAACTAATTTAATTGGAATTAACTCAGTAAACTGAGTCAACTAATTAAAAATGAAATATAACTCAATCTAATCTGCTTGATTTAAGGAATAACTCTTGCATGACTTCAGAAAGACTTCTAACTTGAATTCTCCAACTAATTAATTCAAAATAAATTAATTAATTATTTCCAAGTAGCTGTTAAGACTAAATTCAATTTTAATTCAAAATTTAATTCAAGGACAAATTAATTGGAATATTCTTGTTGCCATATTTCAACACTCCCTCTCAACAAGAAAGGGATTATCTGCCACCCTGATCCTGTCTCTATGGAACTTGAATTTACACTTTGACAATGCCATTGTCAAAATGTCAGCATCTTACTCCTCTGTCGAAATATACTGCAACAGATCCTCTCGACCTGTGAAAATCCATGGGCAACAAATCTTGCCGTATGCTTCTCCACACTACCATCAATAGCTTGATTTACCTTGTAAAGCCAATGGGAACTCACAACTGACTTGTTCTTCGGTCTCGGAACCACATCCCAAACACTGTTATGAACTATAGAGTCATACTCCACCATAGAATCAACCCAAATCTGCTACTGCACTGCTTCCTCAAAGGAAGATGGCTCAGTCTCAACACATTCCCTAGCAAGGGCCATGTATCCAGTGTACCTCTCAGGTGACCTCCTCTGTCTGCGCTGGGATGATGGTGCTCCCACATTCTCTCTCGCATCCTCCAAGAATTTGTCAGCTTCTCTTGTGTGCTTTCGTTGATTTTTGGAAGACTCTTCTTGAGTGGATGTCTCCACTCCTGGAAACTCTGCATGCGGCTGCTCCGCATTAGTCAGAGGCTCCTCCTCCTTAGGAACCAATAGTTCCTCCACAACCTATAGTTGGAGCTCCCTCTAAAGGGAAACTTGCATGGCCTTCTACTCATCAAAATTGAGATCTTTGCGAACCACTATCCTCCGATTGGTAGGAAAGTACACCCGATAGTTGTGAGGTGTATCGGTGTACCCCAAAATATCCCCAACTCTGTTTTGGCTCAATCTTCTTCTGTGCATCCTTTGTCACATGAAAATACACCGATGAGCCAAAGATCCTAAAGTGACCCACATCTGGTCTCTTATGGGAGAAAGCTTCCTCTAGTGTCTTCATCCCAAGTATGCGATGCAGGCTTCTATTATGCAAATAGACCACTGTGTTGCCTGCCTCAACCCACAAGTGAAGTGGAAAGCCTTGGTCATGCATCATTTCCCGTGCTGCCCCTACAATAGTTCCGTTCTTCCTCTTGACCACCCCATTCTGTTGTGGGTTATGAGGTGCCGTAAACTCTCATTTAATTCCTTACGCTGCACAGAAGTCCTTAAACTCTTGAGATCCATATTCTCCACTGTTGTTGCTTCTCAAGGCCTTGATCTTCTTCCCTGACTCTTTCTTAACCAAAGCTTTGAACTCATAAAACTTTGTGAAAGTCTGGTCCTTCTTCTGCATGAAATAAATCCAACATTTACGAGAATAGTCATCAATGAAAATCACATAACACCTTTGCTTTGCTGTGGATTCTGTTGAGAATGGTACACACAAATCAGTATGAACTCACTCTAAGATAGCCTCTGCTTGACTGTATCATTCATGAAAGGAATAATTGGTGTACTTTCCCAAGGTACAACCTTTTCATGTGTCAACTTGCTCAAGTTTACCTTTGGGAAGTCCTGTAGATATCTGTTGCATTATCTTCAAAGCCCCATGATTCAAATGGCCCAACTGCTTTTGCCACAACTCATAATGTCTTGGCTTTGCACCAATTCTGCTTTCATACTCAATGTTGTACAATGCCTCTAGTTTATAGATATTCTTCACCCGAATCCCTATCCTCTTGTTTTGACCCGTGGCTCTGTGTCTTAGGAACACCTTTCCTTTACAAAAGACAACATCGTAGCCTTCGTCCTTCAACATTGTGATCAATACCAAGTTATTCCTTAATCCAGGCACATACTTCACATCTGTCAAGGTGAGGGGAGCTCCATGCTCCCTTTGAAAAGCAACCGTGCCCACTCCTAAAACACTATACCTTCCGTCGTCACCCATCTCTATGCACATATTGAGGTCTTTCTCCTCCAAGGAACTGAATAATTTTTATCATTGGTCATGGGGAATGAGGCTCCACTGTCAAGATACCAGAAACAACCCATCATCGATGACACCATGCATGCGATGAGGGTAAAGACCATTTCAAATTGAGAGGCTAATGCCTCACCTTCCGATCCTTCCAAGGATCCCTTCTTGGACTTCTTCGATGGGCATTTAGTCGCATAATGTCCCATATCGTGACAATTAAAGTATCTTACTTTAGACTTGTCACCATTCTTCACTAAATGAGAATAATTTGATTAGGAATGGGAAGCCTTCCCCTTCCCTTTCCTTGCCTTACTTGCTAAGGCCATATTTTCGTCATCATCATTCTTGGATGAAGAACCATCTCGTGTGCTCCTCCTAATCTCCTCTTACATAAGATTTGACCACAGTCGTTCCCAATCTAGAAATTTCTCCCTTCCATTCACAGAGTCTTGGTAGCTATTCTAACTCTTTGGAAGGCCAAGGAGAGTGAGGCTCACCATATCTTCATCGGCAGTAGTTATTCCCACATTGCCAAGCTCATCTATGTAGGTGGCGAGCTTGTTCAGATATGTGGAAATAGTATTGCCCTTCTACATCTTGATTCTTTGAAGCTTATCCTTGAGCACCAATTTGCTCTGGTCACTATTGTTCTAGTAGAGGTCCTTTAATGTCTTCCCCACTGAAAATGGATATCCTTCACATGGAGACTCGAGGCAATATGGTCTCGAACTCCCTCAAGGATGATCCATCTCGCCTTCGCCACACACTTCTTCCACTCAACCAATTCTTGTGCATTAGTTGAAGCTGGCTTTGGGATTTCTTGATCATTGAATTCCTTCAAGCCATTGTCTTCTAATACAGCCTCCATTCTATCTTTCCATGCTATGTAATTCGAGCTACCTTCCAAGGCATACTAGAGTCTCAAGCCATAGAATTCCATTGGCCAAGCTTGAAGTATGATATGAATTCGATTTACACTTGCAACCCCGAACTTCAAACTTTGAATTCTCTTCTAAGTATACTATTCACAACTCCGTTACCATGTAGAAAATTTTTACAAATATCTCTCCGGTACCATGTAGAAGATCACTACAAATCTCGCTTTGATACCATGTAGAAAATCTTTACAACTCTCGCTCTAATACCATGTAGAAAATTTCTACAAATCCAACTCTCATACCATGTAGAAAATTCTGATGTAGGTTAACCCGATAATGCAATATAAATCAAATCAGAATGCTATAACCTACTTCTACTATCAAGTCACGAAAGCTTAAAGGTCGAGCTGAACAATATAACTAGAAGAAGAAGAATAAATCGCACAATACACATGAAAATACTTTGGGGAAAGACTCAGCTAAAAACCCCACTATCTATATTATCATACAAGGTGGAAATACATAGGAATTATACAAAGCCTTAGCTCTCACAGCTAGCCAGCTCTCAGTACAATCCTCACAGATGCTCATAGGAAATCTAGGCTTCTCTCAAGCTTTCCTCTTTGCCCTCCAAGCTCCTATTTCCTTGCGTTGTTCCTTGTGGATGATCTTCACCTCACCAAGTGGAAAACCTCCTAACTGAGTGGATGATCTCCTGATCTCACACACTAGCAGAACTGCGCAATCCTCAAGGAATGATTCCTTGATTACATGCATGAGTTTTCTTTATAAGAAAACACATGCAACTGATAGTACATTGTCCTTGTCTTTAATATCAATGGGGTCTTTCTCAAAATAGACATGCATGAGTTTCTAATGAGGGAATATTTAGTTAACTGGAGTACACTAGTTGAGTTCATACATGCATCAATTGATTGTTGACTCACCATTAGTTCCTCAAAAAGTTTGGAACTAATTTAACTGGACTTAACTCAGTAAATTGAGTTAACTAATTAAAACTCAAATATAACTCAGTCTCATCTCCTTAATTTAAGGGATAACTCTTGTATGACTTTAGAAAGACTTCTAACTTGAATTTCTCCAACTAATTAATTCAAAATAAATTAATTAACTATTTCTAGGTAGTTGTTAAGACTAAATTCGATTTAATTCACCATTTAATTCAAGGAAAAATTAAATTGGAATATTCTTATTGCCATATTTCAACAGGTCCCCACATGGGGCATCCTTCAACATCATTATGCCATAGGGATGATATGATTCTCTCTTTGTAAGGAAGCCAAAGAAACCAATGAACATGTTTTCATGAAGTGCTCCTTCTTCAAGTAGGTTTGGGATGCCTACAAGTCTGCTATGGGGCTCAACTGAACCCATGAAGGGGAAAATCTAGAAGATGCATGGAAATATTGGCACTTCAATACGATTGTGTGTGCATATAAATCCATGCCTCTTATCATGAGTGTGGATGGAAAGCAACAAAGCTATTTTTTACGATAAACCTTTAGTTCCTTATCACCTTGCTACACAAGCTCTTTCTATGATTGCACATTTTCCACAAGAAAAAGGTATCAATCTACCCATAATTATAATAGTTGAAAATATAGATCCATCCAAGCCATGGGATTTCTTTGATGGTGCATCTTGTGACACATCTAATAGAAGTGGTGGCAGTTTTGTATTTTTTTCATCAACCACACACCTTTTTCATGCAAAAATGGGTTTTGGATCCATAACTAATAATTAGGATGAATTATAGGGACGTAAAAACTTATGGGCTTATGTAAAAGAAAAAGGATGTACACAAGTACATGTTTGAGATGACTCCGCGATTGTTATAAACTAGTTAACCAAATCTCAAGCATGCAAAAACTTACTCTTAACCCCTATTATGAAATATATATGGACGACCAAGGACCCATTCGAATATTTTGAACGTTCTCATATATATAGGGAGAGAAATGGGGAAGTTGACAGGCTCTCCAAATTAGGAATGACCATGGATCAAGGACTTTGACACATACAAGTACAACAAAAAGATTCTTCATACAAGTTTTATCACTGACCATTCATAAATCAAGCCAATTAAAATGAAATATTTAATTCTCTATTTTTTGTTGAACTCATCACCAGTTATACCATGTTGAATGGTTAAGATATTATAACAACCTTGGGTTTTTCCTTGGGAAAAAAGTGAAAAAATTGTTTTCCACCCATTTTATGATGTATTATGAACAATGTAATTTTGAATAGCTCATGGATATATTTGGAACATGAATCTGTTAGTTTTGTGATAAGTTATAGATATAGGTTCAAAGACTTATAATATTTTCTAGAATTCACTAGGGGTACATTTGCAAAATGTAATTTTGAATAATTTTTAAAAGAATGAAAATTAGGGATTTTTTTCCTATGGAAAAACATGTATGCATTGCTAACATTGAAATATTTTACTTAATATGGACATTAAAATATTTTATTTATGGGCCACATTGTTCATATTACTAGTATAGATCCATCTTAACAACAAATCTTCCAAGCACTAAGAGAGATCAATTCTCTTGATATGCAAATCTTGAAAAAAAAATGTACCTCAAGAGATTCAATCCCTCTTGAAAATGGATCTATACTTGTTCGACATATACATATAGCATGTGTATTTTTCATTGTTTAAATTACATTTGTTAATGCATAAATTGATATGATGCCTTGAAATTCCACTTGGGTACTTAGATTGTGCATATTACACCACTTAAACTTGCAATTCCAACAAATTCTCAACTAGATTTTAGGCAAATAGCGAAATTACTTGAAAAGTTTAAAAATGTTTTAACTTTGAGAATTTATATTTTCCATTATTATATATATAATATATATATATATATAAAATGGAAAATATAAATTCTCAAAGTATATATATATATATATGACCTCTGAAATATTTTATTTAATGTGGACATTAAATATTTTATTTATGGATTGGATTGTTCATATTAAAATGTTATTTTTTGTTATTTATATGGTTAAATACACTTCAATACTACTTTACTTTACATAGTGAAATGTTTTATTTATGACCCACATTGATTTATTATTATTATTATTAATATTCATTAAACATTACATATCAATTCTATATTAAGAATGGAATGAACTATACATTTATCTTTGGTTAGAAAGTAATTAAATTTAATCATTTTTTATTTGTGGGCATTGGAATATTTTAGTGTGCTCAACATATACATAATGCTTCCCCCCCCCCTCTATTTATATAGATATATGAAGTTTATATTAAATAATTAGTTAATATGGATATTCAAATAGTTTATTTAGGTTTTATATTGAAATATTTATTACTTAAATATATTTTTATTTATTTAAATTTAAATTATTTAACTTCTCTAAAGTCATATAAAATTATGTTATTTAACTTAAACATTGGAACCTAAATTGAGAAAGTGATATAAACTGAGTTATAATATTAACAAATGAAAGTTACCACAAGTGAGAGAAAGATTAATGTTTTTTATAACACTTTTTAATTAAAATAATGAAATATTTATATTTATTTATGTTTTTATTAGAGCCGACATTGTTCTCTTATTTAGAATATATTTTATTTTTATTTTAAAAGTGACACGTTGAGATTGAGCATAAATGAAATCACACATCACCCTCATATTGAGTCGTAGAATGCACCTCTTAGTGCAATAAAATTATAAATACATAACTAAAATACAAACCGATATAGATTCATCTTGACCATGGATCTACCAAGCACCTAAAAGGGTCAAATCTCTTGACATGCAAACATATTTTATAGCGCAAAACTTGAGAAAATGTTTGCACCTCAAGAGATTTAATCCATATTTAAAATGGGTGTGTACATATAGCATGTGTATTTTTTCATTGTTTAAACTCCATTTTTGAATGCATAAAGGGATACAATGCCTTGAAAGTCCACTTGGACACTTTGATTGTGTAGACTACAACACTTAAGTTTGCAATTCCAACTAATCTTTGCTAGATTTTAAACAACATTTACTAGAAAAAATACCTAGTAGAAAATAGTGAAATTACTTGATTTTTTAAAAATGTTTTAACCATGAGAATATATCTATAATATAATATATATATATATATATATATATATAATATATATATATATCTTATCACAAAGAAATATTTACTTAAAATCTTTTTTTTTATGGGCCACATTTTTCATATTACTAGTATAGATCCATTTAACCACATATTGCCCAAACTCCAAGAAGGATAAATTCTGTTGATATGCAAACATAGTGAAAAACTTGAAAAAAAAGTTTGCAACTCAAGAGATTCAATCCCTCTTCAAAATGAATCTATATTGGTTCATATAGCATGCTTATTTTTCATTATTTAAATTGCATAAATGGATAAAGTCTTGGAAGTCCATTTGGGCACTTAGATTGTGTAGATTACTGTTTTGGAGAATTTGGTATCTACAGATAAATACTAATTCCCTAGATAAGTAGTTGTATTTAGAACAATAGTTTAAAGTGTTTTAGACTTTTCCTATAAGCAATAGATAAGATGAGAAGATGAGAAGACCTACTTGTAGTTCCGCTTTCCTCTCATCTCCCTTGTATTGATCCTATCGCTCCTTCCCGTACTTAATATGCTTGAGAAGTACCTGTAAGTTACACAACAAAAAACAAAGAATTGATCAAAGCACCTGATCTATTGAATATAAGTGAAAGGAATCAGATACAATTCACACATATAAGCATTATGAAACAATACAAACATATGGGAGAAAGGTTCAAACACTTTATTATATAGAATAAGGAATTACAACCATTGGTGTTTGATTCAAAGCCATTCCTTCAGCTTGGATCCCATCCACATCACATCAAAAGCATGACAAACTTATAGCATTACAATACTTTCTTCAAAGCCAAATCTCATAGCAACATTATCTCCTTACAATTCAACATAATCCAACCCCTGATCACTTAGATGAGTGGTCAATTTATAGGAAGATGAAGGAGGTTTTGTCATAAATGGTGGCATTGAATGACCTTCCATACTTAGAATTAGTTCCATGGAGGAAGGGATGAGAGGATAGGATGCACCTTAAATCATTCCTCATCCATTTTCGAGCTCATAGGAGATGGTAAGTGAGGGAATCTTCTAGATGACTCCAAAAGATAAGAATATTCCGCAAACCCTATGTGAATTTTGTTCATTCTCGCCCAGCGTGGGTGAAAGGAAGCTTAAGTGCTCTGTAGAGCACTTTGGTAGTGGACTCAACTTCTCTGTAGCACACCTTTACAAGGGCTTACCTGCATTGGTCCCTCTAGAGGCTATTTCTGGATGTCTTCAAGTCATGAAACTGTCTAGGAAGGAGGCATTCAAAGGGGTGACTTGTTTAGGGCATGAAGCAACTGAAATTAGGGTTTGATGAGCCCTAAAACACTGATCTGGATGTTGGGATTGATGTGCCCAAATGGATCTGTAACAACTGCCCCCTAAAGCATAAAGTCAGAAAAATACCAATATCGAATGAAATGCTTTACGATGTGATGAGGAGGTATCAAAGTGGAAGGCGACTTGCATCAATTACAATACATATATCATGATATTTGATTTTACATTAATTGCTGAGGGAAGGCATACCCATGCTCAGCTTATAAACTTTCCTTACATGTACATAAACAATCATCTATAGATATAGACCCATGATCAGAATGACCATCAATGTAAAACCATTGTACATATGATTTAGTACTCCTGAAATTGCAGCTGGGATGGATGAAACTAGATCCGGGGTCTTCTATCCTGTTCAATCATTTGCTCAAGTAGGAGTCTAACGATATGAATATGTAAAATTGAAGTCGAACATGGGAAGACACCATATAATTACCAGCCAATGATTTATGCTGTTAACAGATGCGAGAGAAATCACCAATAATGGTAATGATACTCAAGGTACTGCAGTACATTCTGCATGGTGTGAATGGATGATTTGATGTTGAACACCATACAAAGTCTTTCGGTCGAAGGCCATTGATGTATGTCTATCGCCGAAAGCGAGAAACCTGCCATTGATGCATGCAAGGCTCAAGGTACTGGAAGGGTGTTTCTAAGTCAACTTCTTAGATAATGAGCTGATTTCGACAAGAAATGACTCATCGCAGGAGGGCCTTGATGCATCCCACATCAACGACACGAAACGAGTGAAGTGAATTTTGAGATGGAATTTGACTGATGACACAAGGTTCATGAATGACGGTCATAAAAATGAAGGTTTATGGCATTGTAAAGGATGACTTCTCTTGAACATATCAACGACACTGAATGAATTGGCAACATTGGCCCAAAACCAAAAGTGATGGATGGTGTGATAGACCATAAGTATGATAACCATCAAGCAAATAACCCAACCTAAATAGTCTGAATGAACTAAAAGCATTGAATGAAAATTAAAGTAATGGATGGTGTGATAGACCATAGGTATGATAACCATCAAGCAGATATCCAACCCAAATAGTCACGGAGCTCAAGTGAAAGTGTCATGTTCAAGAGAGACCTACTACCATAAGGTGATTTACGCCTTTTTCCCATTTTCCCAAGTCATTGCTGACTAGTACCTATTTATTTTTAATCAATATTGAGGAGGATAACATATGCTTGTTGTATAATTCCACCCTTTGGGTGAATCCATCGCTATTTGATGTTTTAACGAGTCTAGCGAAGGTGAAACTTGATCTTGTCTAGATGGACAAGTTTGTCATTATTTGATGTTTTAATGAGTTTAGCAACAAAGATAACTTGATCCTTTTCATGTCTAGGGAGTTTGAAAAGGGAAAAAAGAAAACTCCACAAGTTCTCTTTTGTAAATTAATCTCTCAAGCTTGAAAAAAGCATAAAACTATACAAGATAGATATTGTTTCCAATCCGTTAACGAGTTGGAAAGGACAAACACTGCAATATTTTTATGTTTAGAGAGTCTGAAAAGAGCTTAAAGAGGACTCCACTTTGAGGAACGAGTGGTGTCTAGGGTAGCAACTAGTTCCAGTGATGTTGGAACTTCTCAAAACATGTTGATTTATGTGAAGAGGGTGGCTAATAAGACCACTCATTGCAACTGTTCCTCAAAAAGGGTAAAACAACCAAGTGAAAGCGTATGATTGGCTAGGAAGATAGTGACGATGGAAGGAGAAAAACCAAGGCTCATCTGACATAAAAGGCTAATAGAATGACAATAAAAAGGGTTAAAAAAGAAAATGGGTTCATTTTTACACAGGCTCGAACCATAGGAACTATGCTTGGATTCAGTTTCATGTTTACACAAGCTTGAAATGACAAACTATGCTTGGATTCAGTTTCATTTTTACACAAGTTTAAAATGAAAGAACTATGCTTGAGATTTAGTTTCATTTCTACACAAGCTTGAAATGAAGAATCATGCTTGAGATTAGTTTACATGCCTCCAACATGATGAAAGGGAGAGTCTCCTGTAACCAGATGGAAGTCGTTGCGGTGAAGCAGGACGATTATCCAACACCTTCCTAGCTTCGTCCAGATAGGGAAAAAGGTGAATGGGGTGATTCTAGTCACATAACCTACAAAGAAACTTAACTTTACCACTATGTGCATGCCCCCCAAGCTTCATTACATTCACCTAAGTAGACTACCCATGGGAATGATCTGTTATTGGTCATTAAAAAATCTAGGAGGGAACATCAAATGCTGCATGCTTTCAATTTTACCTTTATAACACGTATTCCAAAAATCGACTCTCTTGAGTCTTTTGATGATTTTCTACCAATTTCACTATGCAATACAATCTATAAAGTTGTTCTATAGTGATTTCCAAAAAATTGAAACCCATCCTCTCAAATACAATGTCAAAGGAGAAATTTTCTTTTTTGGATGGAAGGAAAATTTGTGAAGTGATCAGAGTGGCATAGGAGGGCCTTCACAATATCAATATTAAGAACCTCAAAGGAGTTGTACTCAATATTGACTTGTCAAAGGCAAATGACAGAGTAAATTGGATATACATTCAACTTCTTTTAACTCATGTAAGATTCAACCCTGATTTCATCTCTTGAGTAATGAGCCGCATACAGACAATCTCCTTTGTAGTACTAATAAATGGCTCGACCTCTCCTTTCTTTCATGCTCAATGAGGTATAAGAAAAGGGTTTCCTTTATCACCTTTATTTTTTATTCTTGTTGATAAGGGCTTGAGTCGACTTATGGAGAAAGCAAAATGCATAGGGGAATTTCAAGGAACTCTTATTGTCGGGACTATGACATTGACACATATGTTGTTTATCGATGACATTCTAATTTTATGTAATGTGTATATAAGAGATGGGGGCAAGATAGATGAGATCATATCCCTCTATACAAGAGCTATGGTAATGTGTATTAACATATTAAAGTCAAATCTCTCTTACCACAATCTAATAGACGAAGAGATGATGCTTATCACCAATCAAATCCCTCATGAGGCAAAACCCCTGGAATAAGGCCTAAAGTAATTGGGGTTCAAAATTAAACCAAACAATAACACTAAGGTGGAATAGTCTTAATTTGTCACCAAGGTTGAGAAAATAATGGAAAGATGGTGTCTCAAATGGTTATCTAGGGCAGGACAGCTGAAACTAATACAATCTATGTTGGAAGCAATTCAGGTCTACTGGATATCACTTACATGGGTTTTGAAGAGAATTCTGGAAAAAATAAGGAGAATGTGTTTCAAAATTCTTTGGTTTGGGTGTCAAGAGAAGGGAATCCTTTCTTGAGTAAAATGGAAAAAACTAACAGTTCCCAAGCTTATGGGAGGACCTTGGGGACTTAAAAACATATTCCTATTTTCAAAGGCACCAATGACAAAATGTAGTTGGAGATTAATATCCACTCATAGCATTTTGATGTTGTTTGCTTCTCAGAAATATATAGCCCCATGTACTTTGGAGGAATGGATTACACAAGAGGCTAAGCCAAGGGAAAACATCTCTTCCTTTTGGAGGGCGATACTAAAATTTTTCAATATTATATGAAATAGGTTGGCCTAGAAAATAGAAAATGGTGAATGAGTATGAATTGGCACCAAACCATGGCTAGGGAGTGGTGAAGGTCATATTATCTCTCACCCACCTGTTGTTTCTTTAAGGGATAAAGGAATTTCAAAGTTAGCCCACATTGCCAGCTAGTTCAACAACACCATTTGGATGCAAGGGCCGAAAACAACAGAGGAGTTAGGGATAGATGTTGAATTTCATGAGGTTTGGAATTGTTATCTGAGTGCTTTAGCAAATAGGAATATAAGGATAAAATGTAGAGAACATAACTTGGTTTACAGAAGCTCACCCTCTATATATTACACCCTAAAGCTTGGTTACTAAATTTTGTATGCAGATAGAGCCCCTACAAAGATAAAATGGTGGTAGAGGGTAGTCTAGAAAGATAAATGCCTAGCAAAAGCCAAAAATTTTATGTGGTTCCTGATGGAGAAGAAGGTCCTATAGAAATTATGATATAGGTTAACCCGATAATGCAATATAAATCAAAGCAGAATAATATAACCTACTTCTACTATCAATTTGCAGAAGCTTAAAGATCGAGCTGAAAAATATTACCAGAAGAAGAAGAGTCAATCACACAATACACATGAAAATACTTTGGGGAAAGCCTTAGCTAAAAACCCCACTATCTATATTATCATACAAGGTGGAAATACATAGGAATTATACAAAGCCTTAGCTCTCACAACTAGCCAACTCTCAGTACAATCCTCACAGATGCTCATAGGCAATCTAGGCTTCTCTCAAGCTTTCCTCTTTGCACTCCAAGCTCCTATTTCCTTGCCATATTTCTTGTGGAAAACCTCCTCACCCAGTGGATGATCTACTAATCTCACACACTGTCAGAACTGCGGAATCCTCAACGAATGATTCCTTGACTGCATGCATGAGTTTTCTTTATAAGAAAACACATGCAACTGATAGTACACTTTCCTTGTCTTTAATCTCAACTGGGTCTTTCTCAGAGTAGAGATGCATGAGTTTCTGATGAGGGAATCTTTAGTTAACTGGAGTGTACTAGTTGAGTGCATGCATGCATCAAATGACTGTTAACTCACCATTGGTTCCTCAAATAGTTTGGAACTAATTTAACTGGACTTAACTTAGTAAACTGAGTTAGCCAATTACAACTCAAATATAACTCAATCTTACCTCCTTAATTTAATGAATAACCCTTGCATGAATTCAGAAAGACTTCTAACTTGAATTTCTCCAACTAATTAATTCAAAATTAATTAATTAATTATCTCAAAGTAGCTGTTAAGACTAAATTCGATTTTAATTCACAATTTAATTCAAGGGGAAATTAAATTGGAATATTCTTGTTGCCATATTTCAACACTCACTCTCAATAAGAAAGGGATTATTTTCCACCCCACTGCTGTTTCTATGGAACTCAAATTTACACTTTGACAATGCCATTGTCAAAATGTCAACATCTTGCTCCTCTATTGAAATATACTGCAACAACATGATCCTCTCGACCTGTGAAAAGCCACGGGCAACAAAGTTTGCCTTATGCTTCTCCACACTACCATTAGTAGCTTGTTTTACCTTGTAAAGCCAACGGGAACTCACAACTGACTTGTTCTCCAGTCTCGGAACCACGTCCCAAACACTGTTACAAACTATGGAGTCATATTCCTCCACCATAGCATCAACCCAAATTGGTTGCTGCATTGCTTCCTCAAAGGAAGATGGATCAGTCTCAAAAAATTCCCTAGCAAGGGCCATGTATCTAGTGTACCTCTCATGTGACCTCCTCTATCTGTGCTAAGAAGATGGTGCTCCCACATTCTCTCTCGCATCCTCCAACAATCCATCAGCTTCTCTTGTGTGCTTCCATCCATCTCTGGAAGACTCTTCTTGAGTGGATGTCTCCACTCCTGGAAGCTCTGCATGTGGATGCTCCACATCAGTCTGAGGCTCCTCTTCCTTAGGAACCCACAGTTCCTCCACAACTTGTGGTTGGAGTTCCCTCTCAAGGGAAACTTGCATGGCCTTCTGCTCATCAAACTTGAGATCTCTTCAAACCACTGTCCTCCAACTGGTAGGCAAGTACACCCGATAATTGTGAGGTGTATTAATGTACCCCACAAATGTCCCCAACTTTGATGTCGGCTCAATATTCTTCATTGCATCCTTTGTCACATGGAAATATACTGATGAGCCAAAGATCCTGAAGTGACCCACATCTAGTCTCTTACGGGAGAAAGATTCCTCTAGTGTCTTCATCCCAAGTATGCGACACAGGCTTCTATTATGCAAATAGACTGCTGTGTTGCATGCATCAACCCACAAGTGAAGTGGAAGGCCTTGGTCATGTAACATTTCCGTGTTGCCCTACATTAGTTCTGTTCTTCCTCTTGGCCACCCCATTCTGTTGAGGGTTATGAGGTCCCGTCAACTCTCGTTTAATTCCTTTCGCTGCACAGAAGTCCTTAAACTCTTGAGAGCCATATTCTCCACTGTTGTCACTTCTCAAGGCCTTGATCTTCTTCCCTGACTCTTTCTCAACCAAAGCTTTGAACTCACAAAACTTTGTGAAAGTTTGGTCCTTCTTCTGCATGAAATAAATCCAACATTTACGAGAATAGTCATCAATGAAATCACATAATACCTTTGCTTCGTTGTGGATTCCGTTGAGAATGGTACACACAAATCAGTATGAAATTGCTCTAATTTAGGCTCTGCTCGACTGTATCATTCATGAAAGGAAGACTTGTGTACTTTCCCAAGGTACAACCTTTGCATGTGTCAACTTGCTCAAGTTTACCTTTGGGAAGTCCTGTAGATATCTGCGGCATTATCTTCAAAGCCCCATGATGCAAATGGCCTAACCACCTGTGCCACAACTCGCAATGTCTTGGATTTGCACTAATTCTGCTTTCGTACTCAATGCTGTACAATAATCTACCTCTAGTTTATAGAGATTCTTCACCCGAATCCCTATCCTCTTGGTCTGACCCATGGCTATGTGTCTTAGGAACACCTTTCCTTTATTGAAGACAACATCATAGCCTTTGTACTCCAACATCGCGACCGATACCAAGTTCTTCTTCAGTCTAGGCACATATTTCACATCTGTCAAGGTGAGAGGAGCTCCATGCTCCCTTTAAAAAGTAACCGTGCCCACTCCTGAAACGCTATACCTTCCATCGTCACCCATATCTATGTGCATCTTGAGGTCTTTCTCCTCCAAGGAACTGAATAAATTTTTATCACCAGTCATGTGGAATGAGGCTCCACTGTCAAGATACCAATCAGAACCCATCATCGATGACACCATGCATGCAATGAGGGTAAAGTCCATTTCGAACTGAGAGGCTAATGCCTCACCTTTCGATCCTTCCAAGCATCCCTTCTTGGACTTCTCGATGGGAAATTACTCGCATAATGTCCCATCTCATGACAATAAGTTATCTTACTTTAGACTTGTCACCCTTCTTCCCTCCACGAGAAGAATTCGATTTGGAATGGGAAGCCTTCCCCTTCCCTTTCCTTGCCTTACTTTCTAAGGCCATATTTTCTTCATCATCATTCTTTGATGAAGAAATATCTCATGTGCTCCTCCTGATCTCCTCTGGCATAAGATCCGACCACAGTCTCTCCCAATCTAGCAGTTTCTCCCTTCCATTCACAGAGTCGTGGTAGCTATTCCAAATATTTGGAAGGACAAGGAGAGCAAGGCACACCATATCTTCATCGGCAGTAGTTATTCCCACATTGCCAAGCTCGTCTTTGCAGGAGGTGAGCTTGTTCAAATATGCGGAAATAGTATCACCCTTCTCCATCTTGATTCTTTGAAGCTTATCCTTGAGCACCAATTTTCTCTGGTCGCTACTGTTCTGGTAGAGGTCCTTCAATGTCTTCCACATTGAAAATGGAGTATCCTTCCCATGGAGACTTGAGACAATATGGTCTCAAACTTGCTCAAGTATGATCCGTCTCACCTTCGTCACGCACTTCTTCCACTTAGCCAATTCTTGTGCATTAGTTGAAGCTGGCTTCGGGATTTCTTGATAAATGAATTCCTTCAAGCCATTGTCTTCTAATACATCCTCCATTCTATCTTTAATTCAAGATACCTTCCAAGGCATACTCGAGTCTCAAGCCATAGAACGCCATTGACCAACCTTGAAGTATGATATGAATTCGATTTGCACCTGCAACCCCGAACTTCAAACTTTGAATTATCTTCTCGGTATACTATTCATAACTCTATTACCATTTAGAAAATTTCTATAAATATCGCTCTGATACCATGTAGAAAATATCTACAAATTTCACTCTGATACCATGTAGAAAATCTCTACAATTCTCGCTCTGATACCATGTAGAAAATTTATACAAATCCAGCTCTGATACCATGTAGAAAATTCTGATGTAGGTTAACCCGATAATGCAATATAAATCAAAGAAGAATGCTATAACCTACTTCTACTATCAATTTGCAGAAGCTTAAAGATCGAGATGAATAATATAATGAGAAGAAGAAGAATCAACCGCAAAATACGCATGAAAATACTTTGGGGAAAGACTCAACGAAAAACCCCACTATCTATATTATCATACATGGTGGAAATACATAGGAATTATACAAAGCCTTAGCTCTCACAGCTAGCCAGCTCTCAGTACAATCCTCACAAAGGCTCACAGGAAATCTAGGCTTCTCTCAAGCCTTCCTCTCTACCCTCCAAACTCCTATTTCCTTGCGCTATTCCTTGTGGATGATCTTCACCTCACCAAGTGGAAAACCTCCTAACCCAGTGGATGATGTCCTGATATCACACACTATCAGAACTGCACAATCCTCAAGGAATGATTCCTTGACTGCATGCATGAGTTTTATTTATAAGAAAACACATGCAACTGATAGTACACTGTCCTTGTCTTTAATCTCAACTGGGTTTTCTCAGAATATACATGCATGAGTTTCTGATGAGGGAACCTTTAGTTAATTGGAGTACACTAGTTGCGTTCATACATGCATCAACTGACTGTTAACTCACCATTAGTTCCTCAAACAGTTTGGAACTAATTTAACTAGACTTAACTCAATAAACTGAGTTAACTAATTACAACTCAATTATAACTAAATCTCATCTCCTTAATTTAAGGGTAACTCTTGCATGACTTCATAAAGAATTCTAACTTGAATTTCTCCAACTAATTACTTCAAAATAAATTAATTTTTTATTTCCAAGTAGCTGTTAAGACTAAATTCGATTATAGTTCACAATTGAATTCAAGGAAAAATTAAATTGGAATATTCTTATTGCCATATTTCAACAGGTCCCCACATGGGACATCCTTCAACATCATTATGCCATAGGGATGATATGGTTCTCTCTTTGTCAGGAAGCCAAAGAAACCAATGAACATGTTTTGAAGAAGTGCCCCTTCTTCAAGTAGGTTTGGGATGCCTACAAATATGCTATGGGGCTCAACTAAACCCGCGAAGGAGAAAATCTAGAAGATGCATGTAAACATTGGCACTTTAATCTGGTTGTGTGTGTATATAAATCCCTGCCTTTTATCATGAGTGTGGATGGAAAGCAACAAAGCTATTTTTTAGGATAAACCTTTAGTTCCTTATCACCTTGCTACACAAGCTCTTTCTATGATTGCACATGTTCCACAAGAAAAAGGTATCAATCTACCCATAATTATAATAGTTGAAAATCTAGATCCATCCAAGCCATGGGATTTCTTTGATGGTGCATCTTGTGGCACATCTAATAGAAGTGGTGGCAGTTTTGTATTTTTTTCATCTACCACACACTTTTTTCATGTAAAAATGGGATTTGGACCCATAACTAATAATTAGGATGAATTATAGGGATGTAAAAACTTATGGGCTTATGTAAAATAAAAAGGATGTACACAAGTACAGGTTTGCGATGACTCCGTGCTTGTTATAAAATAGTTACATAAATTTCAAGCATGCGAAAACTTACTTTTAACCCCTATTGTGAAATATTTATGGACGACCAAGGACTCATTCAAATATTTTGAATGTTCTCATATATATAGGGAGTCAAATGGGGAAGTTGACAGGCTCTCCAAATCAGGAATGACCATGGATCGAGGACTTTGACACATACAAGTACAACAAAAAGATTATTCTTACAAGTTTTATCACTGACCATTCATAAATCAAGCTAATTAAGATGAAATATTTAATTCTCTATTTTTTGTTGAACTCATCACCAGTTATAACATGTTGAATGGTTAAGATATTATGAGAACCTTGGGTTTTTCCTTGGGGAAAAAGTGAAAACAATGTTGCTCACCCATTTTATGATGTACTATGAACAATGTAAATTTTGAATAGCTCATGGATATATCTGGAACATGAATTTGTTAGTTTTGTGATAAGTTAAAGATATAGGTTCACAGACCTATAATATTTTCTAGAATGCACTAGGGGTGCATTTGCAAAATGTAATTTTGAATCATTTTTAAAAGAATGAAAATTACGGATTTTTTTTCCTATGGAAAAATATGTATGCATTATTAACATTGAAATATTTTACTTAATACAGACATTAAAATATTTTATTTATGGGCCACATTGTTCATATTACTAGTATAGATCCATCTTAACAACAAATCTTCCAAGTACTAAGAGAGATCAATTCTCTTAGTATGCAAAACTTGACAAAAAAAAATGTACCTCAAGAGATTTAATCCCTCTTGAAAATGGTTCTATACTCGTTCTACATATACATATAGCATGTGTATTTTTCATTGTTTAAATTACATTTGTTAATGCATAAATTGATACGATGCCTTGAAATTCCACTTGGGTACTTAGATTGTGCATATTACACCACTTAAACTTGCAATTCCAACAAATCTCAACTAGATTTTAGACAAATAGCGAAATTATTTGAAAAGTTTAAAAATGTTTTAACTTTGAGAATTTATGTTTTCTATTATATATATATACATATATATAATATATAATAATATACATATATATATATATATATATATATATATATATATATATATATATATATATATATATATTATGACTTGAGATATTTTATTTAATGTGGACATTAAAATATTTTATTTAAGGATTGGATTGTTCATATTAAAATGTTATTTTTTGTTATTTATATGGTTTTAAATACACTTCAATATTAATACTACTTCACTTTACATAGTGAAATGTTTTATTTATGACCCACATTGATTTATTATTATTATTAATATTCATTAAACATTGCATATCAATTCTATATTAAGAATGGAATGAACTATACATTTCTCGCTCGTTAGAAATTAATTAAATTTAATCACTTTTTATTTGTGGGCATTGGAATATTTTAGTGTGCTCAACATATATATATATATATACTTCCCCACTCTCTATTTATATAGTTATATGAAGTTTATATTAAAATATATTAGTTAATATGGATATTCAGATAGTTTATTTAGGTTTTATATTGAAATATTTATTACTTAAATATAATTTATTTATTTAAATTTTAATTATTTTACTTCTCTAAAGGTCATATAAAATTATGTTATTTAACTTAAACATTGGAACCTAAAGTGAGAAAGTGATATCAATTGAGTTATAATATTAACAATGAAAGTTACCACAATAAGAGTGAGATTAATGTTTTTTATAACACTTTTAATTAAAAATAACGAAATATTTATATTTATTTATGTTTTTATTAGAGCTGGCATTGTTTTCTTATTTAGAATATATTTTATTTTTATTTTAAAAGTGACATTGAGATTGAGCATAAATGAAATCACACATCACCCTCATATTGAGTCATAGAATGCACCTCTTAGTGCAATAAAAATATAAATACATAACTAAAATATAAACCAATATAGATTCATCTTGTCCATGGATCCACCAAGTGCCTAGAAGGGTCAATTCTCTTGACATGCAAACATATTCTATAGTGCAAAACTTAAGAAATTGTTTGCACCTCAAGAGATTTAATCCATATTTAAAATGGGTGTATACATATAGCATGTGTATTTTTTCATTGTTTAAACTCCTTTTTTGAATGCATAAAGGGATACAATGCCTTGAAAGTCACTTGGACAATTTGATTGTGTAGAGTACAACACTTAAATTTGCAATTCCAACAAATCTTTGCTAGATTTTAAACAACATTTACTAGAAAAGGTACCTAGTAGAAAATAGTGAAATTACTTGATTTTTTAAAAATGTTTTAACCATGAGAATATAAATATAATATATAATATATATATATATGTATATATATCACAATGAATATTTTACTTAATATGGACAGTTAAAATATTTTATTTATGGGCCACATTGTTCATATTAATAGTATAGATCCATTTTAACCACATATTGACCAAACTCTAAGAGGGATAAATTCTCTTGATATGCAAACATAGCGAAAAACTTGAAAAAAATGTTTGCAACTCAAGAGATTTAATCCCTCTTCAAAATGAATCTATATTGGTTCATATAGCATGCTTATTTTTCATTGTTTAAATTGCATAAATGGATATAAAGTCTTGAAAGTCCATTTGGGCACTTAGATTGTGTCGATTACTATTTTGGAGAATTTGGTATGTACGGATAAATACTAATTCCCTAGATAAGTAGCTGTATCTAGAACAACAATTTAAAGTGTTTTAGACTTTTCCTGTAAGCAATAGATATGCTGAGAAGATGAGAAGACCTATTTGTAGTTCCGCTTTCCTCTCATCTCCCTTGTATTGATCTTATCGCTCCTTCTTGTACTTAATATGCTTGAGAAGTACCTGTAAGTTACACAACAAGAAACAAAGAATCGATCAAAGCACCTGATATATTGAATATAAGTGAAAGGAATTAGATACAATTCACACATATAAGCATTATGAAACAATACAAACATATGGGAGAAAGGTTCAAACACTTTATCATATAGAAGAAGGAATTACAACCATTGGTGTTTGATTCAAAGCCGTTCCTTCAGCTTGGATCCCATCCACATCACATCAAAAGCATGACAAACTTGTAGCATTATAATACTTGCTTCAAAGCCAAATCTCATAGCAGCATTATCTCCTTACAATTCAACATAATCCAACCCCTAATCACTTAAATGAGTGGTCAATTTATAGGAAGATGAAGGAGGTTTTGTCATAAATGGTGGCATTGAATGACCTTCCATACTTAGAATTAGTTCCATGGAGGAAGGGATGAGAGGATAGGATGCACCTTAAATCATTCCTCATCCATTTTCGAGCTCATAAGAGATGGTAAGTGAGGGAATCTTCTAGATGACTCCAAAAGATAAGAATATTCCACAAACCCCATGTGAATTTCACTCATTCTTGCCCAGCATGGGTGAAAGGAAGCTTAAGTGCTCTGTAGAGCACTTTGGCAGTGGAATCAACTTCTCTATAGCACAAATTTACAAGGGCTTATCTGCGTTGGTCCCTCTAGAGGTTATTTCTGGATGTCTTCAAGTCATGAAACTGTCTAGGAAGGAGAAATTCAAAGGGGTGACTTGTTTAGGGCATGAAGCAACTGAAATTAGGGTTTGATGAGCCCTAAAAAATTGATATGGATGTTGGGATTGATGTGCCCAAATGGATCTGTAACAACTGCCCCCTAAAGCATAAAGTTGGAAAAGTACCAATGTCGAATGAAATGCTTTATGATGTGATGAGGAGGTATCGAAGTGGAAGGTGACCTGCATCAACTACAATACATATATCATGATATTTGATTTTATATGAATTGCTGAGTGAATGCATACCCATGTTCAGCTTATAAACTTTCATTACATGTACATAAACAATCGTCTATAGATATAGACCCATGATCAGAATGACCATCAATGTAAATCCATTGTACATATAATTTAGTACTCCTGAAATCATAGCTCAGATGGATGCAACTAGATCTGGGGTCTTCTATCTCGTTCAATTGTTCACTCAAGTACGAGTCTAACGATATGAATATGTAAATTTGAAGTCGAACATGGGAAGACACCATCTGATTACCAGCCAATGGTTTATGCTGTTAATAGATGCGAGAGAAATCACCGATAATGGTAATGATCCTCAAGAAACTGCAGTACATTCTGCATGGTGTGAATGGATGATTTGATGTTGAACACCATACAAATTATTTCGGTCAAAGGCCATTGATGTATGTCTATCGCCGAAAGTGAGAAACCTGCCATTGATGCATGCAAGCCTCAAGGTACTGGAAGGGTGTTTCTAAGTCAACTTCCTGGATAATGAGATGATTTCAACAATAAGCGACTCACTGCAGGAGGGCCTTGATGTATCCCACATCAACGTCACGAAATGAGTGAAGTGAATTTTGAGATGGAATTCGACTGATGACACAAGGTTCAGGAATAACGGTCATAAAAATGAAGGTTTATGGCATTGTAAAGGATGACTTCTCTTGAACATATCAACGACACTGAATGAATTGGCAGCATTGGCCCAAAACCAAAAGTGATGGATGGTGTGATAGACCATAAGTATGATAACCATCAAGCAGATAACCCAACCCAAATAGTTTGAATGAATTAGCAGCATTGACTGAAAACTAAAGTAATGGATGGTGTGATAGACCATAGGTATGATAACCATCAAGAAGATAATCCAACCCAAATAGTCACGAAGCTCAAGCTCAAGTGTCATGTTCAAGAGCGACCTACTACCATAAGGTGGTTTACACCTTTTTCCCATTTTCCCAAGTCATTGCTGACTAGTACCTCTTTATTTTTAATCAAGCTTGAGAATGATACCATATGATTGTTGTATAATTCCACCCTTTGGGTGAATCCATTGCTATTTGATGTTTTAACGAGTCTAGCGAAGGTGAAACTCGATCTTGTCTAGATGGACAAGTTTGTCGCTATTTGATGTTTTAATGAGTTTAACAACAAAGATAACTTGATCCTTTTCATGTTTAGGGAGTTTGAAAAGGGAAAAAAAGAAAAATCCACAAGTTCTTTTTCGTAAATTAATCTCTCAAGCCTGAAAAAAGCATAAAACTATATAAGAGAGATATTGTTTCCAATCCGTTAATGAGTTGGAAAGGACAAGCGCTGCAATATTTTTATGTTTAGAGAGTCTAAAAGGAGCTTAAAGAGGACTCCACTTTGAGGAACGAGTGGTGTCTAGGGTAGCAACTGGTTTCAGTGATGTTGGAACTTCTCAAAACATGTTGATTTATGTGAAGAGGGTGGCTAATAAGACCACTCATTGCAACTGTTCCTCAAAAAGGGTAAAACAACCAAGTGAAAGCGTATGATTGACTAGGAAGATAGTGATGATGGAAGGAGAAAAACCAAGGCTCATCTGACGTAAAACGCTGATAGAATGACAATCACAAGTGTTAAAAAAGAAAATGGGTTCATTTTTACACAAGCTCGAACCATAGGGAACTATGCTTGGATTCAGTTTCATGTTTACACAAGCTTAAAATGAAAGAAATATGCTTGAGATTTAGTTTCATTTTTACACAAGCTTGAAATGAAGAATTATGCTTGAGATTGGTTTACATGCCCCCAACATGATGAAAGGGAGAGTCTCCTGTAACCAGATGGAAGTCGTTGCAGTGAAGCATGACGATTATCCAACACCTTCTTGGCTTCGTCCAGATAGGGAAAAAGGTGAATGGGGTGATTCCATTCACATAACTACAGGGAAACTTAACTTTACTACTATGTGCATGCCCCCCAAGCTTCATTGCATTCACCTAAGTAGACTACTCATGGCTATCAGGTGGATGGAATTGAGGGTTTATTATGAAATCAAGTGAAAGACTCGACTATGATTTTACGAGATCTAATCAAATACTCGACTTAGAACTTGGGACCTTGTTTCATTTTTTAATGATCTTGACACAAGACAAGGAACTCTGCTCAAATTCCTTGTTTCATTTTTTAACGAGGTTGACACAAGACCAGGAACTATCCTAATGGGAGTTGTTTCACTTTTTAATGAGGTTGACACAGTAAAAGAACCATCCTCATATTCTTGATCACAACTCATGATAGGAGGTCATGACTTCCAAGAGGTTCTCTTCTGATGGGAGAACAATGCTTTGGAAGGAGAAATTTGGTTCCAATGCCTCCATCACATAATGTACAACATCACTGAATTGATTATCAGTTGATGTAGGCACGGAATAGGTTGCCACATAATTAACCCATGGCAGGGATGATACCATTGGTACAAAAGGATCACTTAGGGAAGATGGTTGACTGGAAGCCATATTTCGACTGGGAAATGAAAGCTGGTCAACGATGAAAATTCTACCTTCATGCAGGAAACAAATCACTTGAAATAGTGTTGAAACAATAGCTCCTATGTCATAAACATAGTCACGCCCAAGAAGTAAATTGTAATCTAAAGGGCCTAGGACTACCATCACATTGAGATAAACGATTTTTCCACCCAAAGTAATCAACAAATGAGGAAGGATCCCTAATGGTTGACTGATTCCTCTATTACAAGCCAACAAATTCTGGGTAATCGGCACAAGTGGTGGCGAACTGAGCACTTGCTAAGCAGTAGAGGAAAGGATACTCACAGATGCACCTTCATCTATAATAGTGCTAGATACAATCATATTACAAACCTATACTATGATATAGAAAGGCACATAAGAAGGAAGACAAAATCCTACTAGTCGATTCCAATCAAAGGAAGTGACCAGACTACTTGGAGGGGGTACCATAGAAATGGGATAATTAACCACTTGAGTTACAAGAGCGGGAAGATTTTCCTCCTGTCTTAATGGAATAGGAGGATTTCCCCCAAGTTCATTGGAATTTGAAGAAACAAAAAGAACCTGAGTGGTATCAAATTCACTCTCTTCGAGAAAGGTACGATTAACTGAAGGTGAAATCGGGTCAACTATTTCCTTGACCTATTGATTTGGGTCAGGTATAGACTCATAAGATTCATTTTCAGAGAGAGTGGCTTTGATTGATGGTTGATTTTGGTTAGTCAATTCATCAACTAGTGAAGGATTTAGGGAGAGTTTCTTGTAACCAGATGGAAGTCATTGCGGTGAAGTAGGACGATTATGCAACACTTTTTTGGCTTCGCCCAAATAGGGAAAAAGGTGAATGGGGTGATTCCCTTCACATAACCTACATGGAAACTTAACTTTAACTTTCTTTCCATGAACTTTACGACCACTATTTGATGGTGTGTCAGCACCATGATCTCCAGTACTTGATGACACAGGATGATGTGAACGAGAAGACCATTCTTCTAAGATCCGAGGAATATCAGGACAATTACGAAGATGATGGTCTCTTGCACAAAGTTTGCATGGATATCGAAATTTGTGAGGCTTGACAGATGGTTTCTCATCAGATGTTACATTCAAAGCAATGGTTGCTTAGTTGCCCCTCTACTGGATTTTATTCTTCTTCTTCTTCTTAGCCTCCTGGTTACTAGTACCAATACTTTCACTAGGTGGAGAGGAAGAAGGGGAGGAAGAAAAAACCAAGGAATAAGGAAAAGGGTCAACTTTAGGATCAACTGGAGGTTGATTTTGTCCAGTTGGAGGAGTACTCGATTGTGGAGAAATCATGACATTTTGAACCAAGGAGGCTGAAAACAACCATATTGGCAAGCCAATGGTAAATCCTGGAAGGGAAAATGTAGCCATATATGAAGCACCAATATTTCCAAAAGGAGGAAAATGACTAAGATTCCCATCAAAAGGAATTCCTGGATTGGTGGACTACGGTTTTGTTACCATATGTTTCAACCAAAGATCAACTAAGGGGTGAGCATGGAGGATGTTATCCGTGGTCAATTAAATTTATTTTAATCAAAGTAACATAACAATACAAAAAAGGGATAATCTAGGAAAAAGGTTTACCAAGAAACTGTGAACTACAGAATACCTCCTGGCGAACCAAGAAGTACGGGTAGGAGATCTCCCTGAAAGCTGTGTTTGGTGTATCACAGAGTACAAGGCAGCCGACTCAGTTACCTAAGGATGGATAGAAACCTAGTGTTTTCCTCCCATATATACCCAAAAGTACGTGGAGGCCCAATCCATATAAGTGTTGTCTAATGCAAAACCACACAGTGAGAGCATTCCCATATACTTTACGTATTGTAACATTACCCTACATACCCGAAGGTACGTGGATGAGCTACGATATACTCATGTACGTGGAATGAGGTATCAAACTCGAGATGTATTGTAGACAAGTTAGCGACAACTACTTTGTTTTACGATGTCGGAACACATCGCTAGCCTAGACATCTAAATGTTTTTCATTAGGTGAGAATGCTCCATTAGGCGAATTCAGATAAATTTTAAGTTGATCTTCTTTAGAATTTTGCTTTTAAGGTTCACCACATGATGTATGTTTGCAATTCCTAAAATTCAACTAATATGATAAGCATTATTCTCATTCAATTGAATAATGAAAACCTTAGCTAGTAGGGATAGAGAAATTAGATCTTTGACAAAGAGCAAAGAGAACATCCAATGCCATTTCCCTAGCTATTTGTTTCAAGCATTCACAAACTACAATATGAAAGATGCAAGTTTTTCTTTTCGAATCCCTTAATGTTATGATGAACAAAAAGGAAATATGCACATACAATCAATCAATATTTAATAAGAATGAATACTTTAACGACAATTTTGTTTAGAAGAAAAAGAAGACTTTACGACACTTTCTTTCGAACAAAGATTAATCAATTATATTCTAACTTTGAATATAGATTGATAATGACAAAGAAAACATTTAAGAAACATTAATAAATCAAGCCAAAGTAGGGTTGGCAAAGGAGATAAAAACTTGTTCTCTGAGACAACATTCATTGATCAATCAACAAGCAATCAAATAAAAGAAATTTGGCAAAAACTCAATCCAAAGGTGGATTAGTGCAGGTCAAAGAGGGACTAACTACACTACAGAACACTGTCTCTCACTCAAGGGTACTCTGTAGAGCACTACCCCCTGACCAAGCCCACGCTAATTTCTAAGAGGCCACTCAAGAGTCATCTAACCTCAAATTTTGACCAAAATTCAATTCAAAAGAGCTGAAACATAGTTAATGAACACAATTAGGGTCTACAAGAATGTCCTAGGATGTGGACAAGCTATTAGGAAAGGTGATTGTTCCCCAGTGGAGTCACCAATTTGTTTTGGAGAATTTGGTATCTACGGATAAATACTGATTCCATAGATAAGTAGCTATATCTATAACAACAATTTAAAGAGTTTTAGACTTTTTGTATAAGCAATAGATAAGATGAGAAGATGAGAAGACCTACTTGTAGTTCAACTTTCCTCTCGTCTCCCTTGTATCAATACTATAGCTCCTTCTCATACTTAATACGCTTGAGAAGTACCTGTAAACACAACAGAAAACAAATAATCGATCAAAGCACCTGATCTATTGAATATAAGTGAAAGGAATCACATACAATTCACACATATAAGCATTATGAAACAATACAAACATATGGGAGAAAGGTTCAAACACTTTATTAGATAGAAGAAGGAATTACAACCATTGGTGTTTGATTCAAAGCCATTCCTTCAACTTGGATCCCATCCACATCACATCAAAAGCATGACAAACTTGTAGCATTACAATACTTGCTTCAAAGCCAAATCTCATAGCAGCATTATCTCCTTACAATTCAACATAATCTAGCCCTTGATCACTTAGATGAATGGTCAATTTATAGGAAGATGAAGGAGGTTTTGTCATAAATGGTGGCATTGAATGGCCTTCCATACTTAGAAATAGTTCCATGGAGGAAAGGATGAGAGGATAGGATGCACCTTAACTAATTCCTCATCCATTTTCGAGCTCAAAGGAGTTGATAAGTGAGGGAACCTTCTAGATGACTCAAAAAGATAAGAGTATTCCCCAACCCTATGTGAATTTCACTAATTCTTGCCCAGCATAGGTGAAAAGAAGCCTAAGTGCTCTGTAGAGCACTCTGATAGTGGACTCAACTACTCTGCAGTGCACCTTTACAAGGGCTTACTTGTGCTAGTTCCTCTAGAGGCTATTTCTGGATGTCTTCAAGTCATGAAACTGTCTCGGAAGGAGGCATTCAAAGGGGTGAATTGTTTAGGGCATGAAGCAAGTGAAATTAGGGTTTGAAGAGCCCTAAAACATTGATTTGGATGTCAGGATTGATGTGCCCAAATGGATATGTAACAATTACACCACTTAAATTTTCAATTTAAACTAACCTTAGCTAGATTTTAGACAAATATATATACATTGTTGACACTGAAATATTTTATTTATGATCCATATTAAATATTATTATTATTGTTAATATTTTTTAAATGTTACATACTAATTTGATGTTAAGAATGGAATGTATTACACATTTCCCTCGTATTAAAAAGTAATTAAATTTTATATGGTGTTGGATATTGTCACTGTGTCAATGGATTGAGGATATTGTCCAATGTTTGGGGTGGACTCTACCCATCGTGAGGGATCAATGAAATAATTAAATTATTTTATTTGTAATCACTTTTATTTGTGGGCATTGAAATATTTTAATATGGTCAAGACACATATACTTTCTCTCTATATATGCACAAATATTTATATTGAAATATTAGTTAATATGGATATTCAAATAGTTTCTTTAGGTTTTATATTAAAATATTTATAGCTTAAATATAATTTTTTTAATTATTTTATTTCTCTAAAGGTGATATAAAAGTATGTTACATAACATAGGCATGAATATGTTATTTATGGTTGAAACTCCGAAATTGAAGTACATTGGGTTGTAATATTAACAATGAAAGCTAGCACACTAAGAGTGAGATTATTGATTTTTATACCTATTTCAATTAAAACTAACCAAATATGTATGTTTATTTATGTTTTTATTAGAGTTGACATTGTCGTTTATTTAGAGTAATTTAATTTTTATTTTTAAAGGACACGTCAAAATTGAGCATAGAAAAAATCACACATAACCCTCATACTAGGTTGTAGAATGTGCCTCTTGACACACTAAAATTATAAATACATAACTAAAATATAAATAAGTATAGATCCATCTTAACCATGGATATACTAATTTGAGAGAGGGATCAATTCTCTTGATATGCAAATCTCTTTTATAGTGTAAAACTTGAAAAAAAGGTTTGCACTTCAAGATATTTAATCCCTCTTTAAAATTGATCTATACCAACTCTATATATACATATAGCATGTGAAATTATTCATTGTTTAAACTACATTTTTGAATGCATAAAATGATACAATGCCTTGAAAGTTCACTTGAGCACTTCAATTATGTTGACTACACCACTTAAATTGGCAATTCCAACAAATATTTGTTAGATTTTAAACAAAATTTACTAAAAAATAAGTCATGGGTGAAATAGTGAAATTACTTGAATTTTTTTTAAATGTTTTCTATATATATATTATTATGAGATATAGAGTGAACAATGAATTTTTTTACTTAATATTTGAAATTAAAATATTTTATTTATGGACAAAACATTGTCATTTAGCAGTCGTAGATCCATCTTAGCTATGGATCTACCAAGCTCAAGAGGGATTCAATTGATCTTATATGCAAAACTAGTGCAAAAATTGAAAAAAACTGTTTGCACCTTCAAGAGATTTATCCCTCTTCAAAAGGATTATATTGGGAACCTTGGTTTCTCTCTCTCTCTTCTCTATATATATAGTAAATATATATTTATACTATATATATAATATATCTGATTTTCATTTGTCTAATGCATTTTTGAATGCAAATGGATACAAAGTCTTGAAAGTTCACTTGGACACTTAGATTTTGTACATTACACCACTTGAATTTGTAATCCCTACAGATATTAACTATATTTTAGACAAATAGTGAAATTTGAAATTTTTTTAACCATAACGATTTATATTTTTAATTTCTTTTTATATATATGAGAATGAAATATTTTATTTAATATGGACATTAA